>OY740803.1:42233910-42366410 GCA_963514005.1 Raja brachyura | reverse complement strand
TGGAGATGGGAGTGCGGTTCATGCTTCAGTCTGTGGGAGGTGAGTCTGGTGGTTTACTGTCACGTGGACCATGGTGCCGCAAACAGCTTTTATGTTGCGTGCTATCGAGATCGGCGGCAACACTACGCACGGTTACGGTACAAGATGCACGCACGAACAAGATCGTGAGAGGAATAGACCGGGTAGACGCACAGATTCTCTTACTCCAGCTTTTTTTTTGTGTCTATCTAGAGTAAACAGAAGCAGGAGAAACGACAGGATCGAAATACTCCATTACTACAGCTGGTAGGTGCAGATCGGGCAGACGTGCATAATTTATTTTCCCAGAGTAGGGAAAATCGAAAACAAGAGGACGTAGGGTTAAGGTGAGGGGGGAAGGATTTAATAGGAATCTGGGGGGTAACTTTCTCACACAAAGCGTGGTGGGTGTATGGAACGAGCTACCGGACGGGGTCATTGTGCAGGGACTATCGCAACATTTAAGAAACATTTGATACATGGATAGGACAGGTTTAGAGGGAAATGGGCCAAATGCAGGTAGGTGGAACTAGTGTAGCTGGGGCATGTTGGTCGTATGGGCAAGTTGGGCTGAAGGGCCTGTTACCACACTGTATCACTATGATTACAATCAAGCAGTCCACAGCGTACTGATACAGGATAATGGGAATAACGTTGGGCGCAAGCTAACATCTGATTAAAGATAGTCTGAGGGAACAAGGGCAGCAGGTGAATGGAGACACCATGACCTGCAGATTCCCCGCCACATTGCCCACCATCATGGTTTTGAATTATATCATGAGCTTTGCAAAGGCAGTTCAGGATTATCAATAAACATTGGCTCTGCCAGTAACTCCTTGTACGTAAACAAATAATTCAACACAGATAAGACCACGGACCACATGCCTTTAGATGTTGCTTATCAGGATGTTCAAAGCCATAATAATTCCTTCAATGCGTGACGATCACAGCTGTAAACTGAGGTCCACAATATTGTTTTTTTCTTCAGACAATGTAATTTAGCAAACGCAAACTGATAGCCTCGATGGGCAGTTTACATAGAAGTTGGGAGGTCATGTTGCAGTTTAGTTTAAAGATACAGCACGGGAACAGGCCCTTCGGCCCACCGAGTCCGCGCCGACCAGCCATCGCCGAACAGACTATCCGTCGCACTAAGGACAATTCACAATTTTATCGAAGCCAAATAACCTGCAAGCCTCGACGTCTTTGGAGTGTGGGAGAAAACCGGAGCTCCCGGAGAAAACCCACGGGGTCACGAGGAGAACGTGCAAACTCCGTACAGACAGCGCCCGTAGTTAGCATCGAACCGAGGTCTCTAGCGCTGTAAGGCAGCTACTCTATCACTTTGCCACCATCACTGCCCTATAAGACAATGAGGCCACATTCAGAGTATTGTGTTCAGTTCTGGGCACCATGTTATAGGAAAGATGTTGTCAAGATGGAAAGGGTGCAGAGATGTTTTATGAGGATGTTGCCAGGACTCGAGGGTTTGAGCTATAGGGAGAGGTTGAGCAGGCTGGGACTCTAATCCCTGGAGCGCAGGACGATCTTACAGAGGTGTACAAAAATCATACAAGGAATAGATCGGGTAGACGCACAGAGTCTCTTGCCCAGAGTAGGGGAGTCAAGAACCAGAGGCCATAGATTTAAGGTGAGGGGGGGGGGGGGGGGGGGAAGATTTAATAGTAACCTGGGTGGTAAAGTTTTCACACAATGGGTGGTGGGTGTATGGAACGAGCTGTCGGAGGAGGTAGTTGAGGCTGGTAGTATTGCAATGTTTAAGAAACATTCAGACAGGTACATGGATAGGACAGGTTTAGACAATAGGCAATAGACAATAGGTGCAGGAGTAGACCATTCGGCCCTTCGAGCCAGCACCACCATTCAATGTGATCACGGCTGATCATCCCCAATCAGTACCCCGTTCCTGCCTTCTCCCCATATCCCCTGACTCCGCTAGTTTTAAGAGCCCTATCTAGCTCTCTCTTGAAAGCATCCAGAGAACCTGCCTCCACCGCCCTCTGAGGCAGAGAATTCCACAGACTCACCACTCTCTGCGAGGAAAAGTGTTTCCTCATCTCCGTTCTGAATGGCTTACTCCTTATTCTTAAACTGTGGCCCCTGGTTCTGGACTCCCCCCAACATCGGGAACATGTTTCCTGCCTCTTGTGTGTCCAAGCCCTTAACAATTTAGAGGGAAATATGGGCCAAATGCAGGCAGGTGCGACCAGTACGGTAAATGGGATAGGTTGGGCAAGTTGGGCTGAAGGGCCTGTTGCAACTCTGTGTCACTCTGACTATGACTATATGCATCATAGAATAACCTACTGCTGAATTATAGGAATTCCATTAAATATTTTATAAATATATAAGCCAGAGGGCTCCCCCTGCCCCCACCCCCCCCCCCTCCTCGTATCAACTACTTATTATAAAGTTGAACACAATGCACAAAATGTTTTGCATATTTCTTCTGTTCAGCAGCTGCCGACGGGGTTCTGACTGGTAGGCTTTCTCACAGTTCTTGGAATCATGGTTAAAACCTTGGGCTGATTCCAGAATGTGAAGAAATTATTCCACTGACGGGAAATATTGGCTTTCGTGTCCATTATCAGCAGTTACACACAGCCAGCTGCATGTTAGTACATGATATTATCTGGAGCTCACGAAGGGAGCAGGCGGCTCACATCTGCACAGCGGCAACAAACTATTTATTCTGCATCAGACCGGGGGATAGGGGGGTTTTAGGTGAACGGGCGAGATATCCACCAGTGACATCCCAAGGCCCCCGCTCTCCTCCTCACCCAATGGTCAACTCAACATTTGACCCCCCCCCCCCCCCCCCGTCAAGGGTAGGAAGGAACCGCAGATGCTGGTTTACACCGAAGATAGACACAAAAAACGCTGAAGTAACTCAGCGGGACAGGCAGCATCTCTGGACAACAAGTATAGATGATATCATTGCAATATTTTACCTCAGACCTGTGGGAACTAGAGCGTAAATCACAGAGAGTGGTGGGTCTCTGGAACTCTCTGCCACAGAGGGTAGTTGAGGCCAGTTCATTGGCTATATTTAAGAGGGAGTTAGATGTGGCCCTTGTGGCTAAAGGGATCAGAGGGTATGGAGAGAAGGCAGGTACGGGATACTGAGTTGGATGATCAGCCATGATCATATTGAATGGCGGTGCAGGCTCGAAGGGCCGAATGGCCTCCTCCTGCACCTAATTTCTATGTTTCTATGTTTCTAAATGGCTTGAATTATAGAAGGGATGATTTTGTTATTTTTGAGCGTGCAGGAGGAGCCCATCATGTGGCAGTTTTGAACATTAGTTTAGGTTAGCGATAAAGCGCCAAAACAGGCCCTTCGGCCCACCGAGTCCCTGCCGACCGGCGATCCCCGTACACTAACTCTGTCCTACACACACCAGGGGAAATTGACAATCTTTACGACGCCTAATGAACCTGCAAACCTTGTACGTCTTTGGAGCCCCCCCCCCCCCCCCCCGGAGAAAACCCACGTGGTAGCGGGGAGAACGTGCAAACTCAGTACAGACAGCAGCCGTAGTCAGGATCGAACCAGGACCTGTGGCGCTGTGATGCCGGGGAGCAACTCTACCGCTGCGCCACCGAGCCACCGTCATGGCAGACTGTCATAAATAAACTAAACAAGAATGAACTGCATTCCTTACTGCTTTACGCACACTGCTCAGATTAACATAAAGATTTCTCCCCCTTTTTTAAAGGGCAACTTCAAAGAACAATCTCAGCTTCTGGGCTAAAGTACATTCCTCACCTGGAGGTTTGTGCATGTAAACGGTGAGCTCACACGTGTATTATGCAAGAATAGAGCCTGAGGTGTCCAGGTTGAATCCATCATATCTTGGCAGCTGATGATGCTGAATCCAACAGGGAAACACATAGACAGCACCCGAATCAGGATCAAACCCGGGTCCCCGGCAGTACAGTACAGTACTAGTTCAGTACAGTTTACTTTGTTGTCCCGTGTACTGAGGTACAGTGAAAAGCTTTTGTTGTGTGCTAACCAGCCAGCGGAAAGACAATGCGCGATTACATTCGAGCCATCCGCAGTGTACAGAATAGGGATGATGAGAATAACGTTAAGTGCAAGATAAAATCCGGAAAAGTCCGGTTAAAGATAGTCCAAGGGTCTCCAATGAGGTAGATGGTAGCTCAGGACCGCTCTCTAGTTGGTGATGGGGTGGTTCAGTTGGGAAGAAACTGTCCCTGAATCTGGAGGTGTGGACATCTTGCCTGATGGGAGCGGGGAGAAGAGGGAGTGGCCGGGGTGGGACTGGTCCTTGATTATTTTGCTGGCCTTGCCGAGGCAGCATGAGGTGTAAATGAGGTCAATGGAAGGCAGGTTGGTTCTTGAGATGATCCGGGCTACGCCACGAAACTCTGCAATTTCCTGCGGTCTGGGATGGAGCTGTTCCCGAACCACCCTGTGATGCATCCCGATAAAATGTTTTCTATGGAGCATCTGTAGGAGCTGGTGAGAGTTGTTGGAGGGGACATGCCGAACGTCCTACGCCTACTACGGAAGTATAGGCATTGGCGTGCATTCTTGGCCATTGTTTCGATATGGTTAGTTTAGGACCAAGTTGCTCACAGGTTTAAGGCGGTACGGTGGTGCAGCGGTAGAGTTGCTTCCTTAAGGGCCTGTCCCACTAGCGCGCGATTAGACGCGACAAGCGCGACAAATTCGGACGCGGGGGTCGCGTGGGGGTCAGGCGATCCCGGTGCGAGTGAAGGGCCTGTCCCACTAGCGTGCGATTACACGCGCGACGTCCGAAGGAAGGACGTTATTTTTCATCACGTGATGATGCGCATGAGCATGCGCGTTGCACGACGTCGGGCAGTGACGTCATCACGCAACGCCACGCTGAAGACGCACAACGTCAAAACGTCATCAGGTTAATCACGTTCTGCGCGACAGGATTTTGCCGCGCGTAATTTTTTGAGCAGTTTTTTGGACACTACGCGCGATGTCGACACCAGCTACACACAACTCGACGAGACTCCGGCGATCGCAGTGGGACAGGGTCACGCGAGGCCGGGCGACTAAAGCGACCACGGTAGGTCGCGCTTGTCGCGTCTAATCGCGCGCTAGTGGGACAGGCCCTTTACAGCGCAGAGACGCGAGTTCAATCCTGACTACGGGCGCTGTCTGTACGGAGTTTGTACGTTCACCCTATGAACTCAAATTTCACTGTCGCTTAGTTGGATAAGTGACAATAAACGCGAACTTGAACTTGAACTTAACCTGCGCGGGTTTTTTCTTCCGGGTGCTCCGGTTTCTTCCCACGCTCCAAAGACGTGCAGGTTTGTAGGATAATTGGCTTGATAAAATTGTAAATTGTCCCTAGCGTGTGCAGGATAATGTTAGTGTGTGGGGATCGCTGGTCGGCGCGGCCGAATGGCCTGTTTCCGCGCCGTATCTCTAAACTCAACTAAACTAAACTAAACTAAACTGAAACTCTTATCAGCTGCACCACAGTGCCGCCCTATTCCAGTAACTGAGCAACTCATCCCCTCAGCTCAACATAACAGGTGCGGTCCCGTATGCACTGAGGTGGGCAGAACTGAAACAGAGAACAAAGCTTTTATGGTGCAGAATAGAAAAACAAGGCAGTGATTTTTTTTTTAGGTTTACTGGTTTTCCAAAGGCAAGGCCAACATTTCTCGTCCCGTCTCTAATTGGCCCTGGAACTTTATGGTGAAGTGCCTCCTTGAACTGGCTTAGATTTTCTGCAGCTTAAACTGAGAGATTAGTCGTGAAGCCAGATGGAATGTTTCATTTTTCTATTTTCAGTTTTCGTTTACCTTTTTGTTTCACATTCATTGCTATTGAGTAGACCTTATCTAGATTTATCTTTGCAACTAACTGTACTGTGGCCGGAGTGATGCACTCAGGATCCATTCAGGAACCAACACCCACTTATCAACTCGTACAGATTGATCAGAGGGTTAGGACAAGGAGGCATCAATTAACCCTCCCTCGGCCAGTCAGGAGAAGTCTAAAGAAGGGTCTCGACCCGAAACGTCACCTATTCCTTCGATCCATAGATGCTGCCTCACCCGCTGAGTTTCTCCAGCATTTTTGTCTACCTACGATTTTTCCAGCATCTGCAGTTCTTTCTTAAACAAACTAGCAAAAAGGTTATGTTTCTTTAGAACTCGGGAAAAATATCACCAAGGCGATCTCAGCAAATTCAATTTTTGGATAAGCAATCCAACATCAGTTTCTCTGTCACTCCCTGCTCAGTCACTCCCTACCCCGCCTCTCTCTCCTCTGTCTCCCCCTCCTCCTCTGCCTCCCCCTCCTCCTCTGTCTCCCCCTCCTCCTCTGTCACTCCCTCCTCAGTTGTTTATCCATTCTATCACTTTCCTCACGCTATTGAAACAATACTACAAACGACATTCCATGGACTTATTGGTCCTAACACTTGTCCTCATGCTATAGATGGCGTGCTGGGGAGAAGCAGAGTGCAGCGCAGGTATAGGACAGGCTGTATCTTGAATTGATGCAGGAAAAGACCAGATAATGTTCCACACGTGAGCTTCATTTCCAAATACCCATGTCTCTCCTGCTTTTCCGTTTCTTGTTTGATATTTTCGGAAACCTCCCGGATCATGTTTCCTGCACCCGTAACAAGCCAGCATGTGGAGAATGTGAGTTTGACTCAGTTGTTTCTCAATGAGTCATTATGGCACAGAGAGAGGCTGTTTGGCCCATCGAGCCCATGCAAGCTTCAAGTAAAACAGCCCTGTCTATTCCATTCTTCCCTTCCCCCAAGCATCCCAAAAGCCATTCCAACTCCCTTTAAAAACCTCCAATTATGTTTCCACCACCCTAACAAGCAGTGAACTCTGAATCATAACTGCTGTCTACATCTGGGCGGCACAGTGGCGCAGCGGTAGAGTTGCTGCCTCACAGCGCTTGCAGCGCCGGAGACCCAGGTTCGATCCCGACTACGTGGCAGGACAAATCAAAATAGGACGTACATGGTAAATGGTAGGGAATTGAGGAATGCTGTGGAACAGAGGGATCTAGGAATAACTGTGCATAGCTCCCTGAAGGTGGAATCGCATGTAGATAGGGTGGTAAAGAAAGCTTTTGGTGTGCTAGCCTCTATAAATCAGAGCATTGAATATAGGAGTAGGGAAGTAATGTTAAAATTGTACAAGGCATTGGTGAGACCAATTCTGGAGTGTGGTGTACAATTTTGTTCGCCTAATTATAGGAAGGATGTCAACAAAATAGAGAGAGTACAGAGGAGATTTACTAGAATGTTGCCTGGGTTCCAGCAACTAAGTTACAGAGAAAGGTTGAACAAGTTAGGTCTTTATTCTTTGGAGCGCAGAAGGTTAAGGGGGGACTTGATTGAGGTCTTTAAAATGATGAAAGGGATAGACAGAGTTGACGTGGATAAGCTTTTCCCATTGAGGGTAGGAAAGATTCAAACAAGAGGGCATGACACGAGAATTAAGGGACAGAAGTTTAGGGGTAACATGAGGGGGAACTTCTTTACTCAGAGAGTGGTGGCTGTGTGGAATGATCTTCCTGCAGAAGTGGTGGAGGCAGGATCGATTTTAACATTTAAAAGTAAAGTGGATAGGTATATGGACGGGAAGGGAATGGAGGGGTATGGTCTGAGTGCAGGTAGATGGGACTAGGGGAAAATAAATGGTCGGCACGGACTGGAAGGGCCGAGAAGGCCTGTTTCCGTGCTGTAATTGTCATATGGTTATATGTTATATGGTTATATAGTTATATGGTAACGTCTGTGTGAAGTTTGTACGTTCTCCCCGTGACCTGCGTGGGTTTGCTCTGAGATTTTCGGTTTCCCCCCACACTCCAAAGACGTACAGGTTTGTAGGTTAATTGGCTTGGTGTAAGTGTGAATTGTCCCTAGTGTGTGTGTGTGTAGGGTAGTGTTAATGTGCGGGGATCACTGGCCGGTGTGGACTCAGTGGGCCGAAGGGCCTGTTTCCGAGCTGTACCTCTACTAAACTAAACTAAACTAAATTTGTTCCTCTATTCTTTCCATGGGATTTGGCTAAAATGCTGATGGCAATCACCAGTCTTTGAATCCGGGACTATGGGAATGGTTTCCCACTTCCAAACTGAACACAACACTCCAAATGCGGCCAAACAAATTTCCTGTACAACCGTAACATAGCCTCCCAACTCTGTACTCTCACTACAGTAATTCAAGGCCAACGCGCTAAGTACTGGTCCATCAACAGAGGACAGACCATGTACCGACATCTATCCTCTGCAAACCCATTGACTCCTCCGGTTATCTTGATTACACTAGGGGGCGACACATTGTGGCTCATCGATAGAGTTGCTGCCTCGCAGCGTCAGAGACCCGGGTTCGATCCTGACCCCGGGTACTGTCCGTGCGGAGTTCGTACGTTCTCCCCGTGACCGCGTGGGTTTTCTCCGGGCGCTCCGGTTTCCTCCCACACTCCAAAGACGTGCAGGTTTGTAGGTTAATTAGCTGCGGTAAAATTGTAAAAAATTGTCCCTAGTGTGTAGGATAGTGCGGGCGTACGGGCTAATCGCTGGACGGCACGGACTCGGTGGGCCGAAGGGCCTGGTTTCCTCGCTGTACCTCTAAAGTCCAAAGTCGAATATTAAAGAATCCTGGTAACACAGATTCTCACGCTCCCTTGGTGATGGCTGTTGAGAATGCATTAATTTGGATATAATTTTATTCATTGTGATGAAATGATTGTGGATCCACGCACCAGTCGAGACTTGGACCCTGCGGTGTGTGTAGGCTGCCATTTCTAAAGCAATGGGCTATAGAATGGGATGTGCTGTGTCTTATTGTAGCAAATCAAACACTTCTCCCCTCAGCCATGGCTCTCCCTCAGCCCTCTGGCTCCTCATCTTCCTTTCTCCTTCCTTCTCCCCGCCGCCCCGAAAATGTTCGGCCCGAAACGTTGCCTATTTCCTTCGCTCCATAGGTGAGTTTCTCCAGCACTTTTGTCTACCATTAAAACACTTCAATTGACTTTTAAAAATGTTCAAATCCAACCTTTAATTATTGCAAGGCTAACGTGTGTTTGAAAATGAATGAATTTCTGGATACCATTCAGCAGAGTTTTTGTGCAACAATATTTCTCTCAGGCAACTAGAGGGCAGTCCATATTAGATTCAGAATGGATAATGGGCCCCATGTAGCGAGCTGTCGAATACTCAAAGAGCATTTATTTAACTACAATGATCATGCAAACAGGTTCAACGTGGTGTACAGAGCAGGGAAACAGCTACATAATATTTTAGATCTGAGCGATGACACAATAAATCATGTAAGTTTGCTGATGGATAAAACCACCCTTCATTACTGGAAAATGTTTGAAAATGAACCGTTGTACCAGGATCAGTTAATATCCCGAAGGGGGTTGGCACAGGGAAGGAAACGGCATGCATGACTAAAGAGGTAGAGAATGTAATGCTGAGGCTCGATCGTGCTCTGGTGAGGCCACGTTTGGAATATTGTGAGCAATTTGGGCCCCATATTTTTAGTTCGGTTTAGTGTAATACAGCGCGGAATCAGGTCCTTTCGTTCATTTTGGGCTGAACCAGCCGATATGCGATCAGGAGAAACTGCTGGAGTAACTCAGCGGGTCAGACAGCATTTCTAAATAGATACATAGAAACATAGAAAATAGGTGCAGGAGGAGGCCATTCGGCCCTTCAAGCCAGCACCGCCATTCATCGTGATCATGGCTGATCGTCCGCTATCAATAACCCGTGCCTGCCTTCTCCCCATATCCCTTGACTCCACTAGCCCCTAGAGCTCTATCCAACTCTCTTAAATCCATCCAGTGATTTGGCCTCCACTGCCCTCTGTGGCAGGGAATTCCATAAATTCACAGCTCTCTGGGTAAAAAAGTTTTTTCTCACCTCAGTCTTAAATGGCCTCCCCTTTATTCTAAAACTGTGACCCCCTGATTCTGGACTCGCCCAACATTGGGAACATTTTTCCTGCCATTTTTCCTGGACAATAGACAAGAGGTGCAGGAGTAGGCCATTCGTCCCTTCGAGCCAGCACCACCATTCAATGTAATCATGGCTGATCATCCACAATCAGCACCCCGTTCCTGCCTTCTCCCCATATCCCCTGACTCCGCTATCTTCAAGAGCCTTATCTAGCTCTCTCTTGAAGGTTTCCAGAGAACCAGCCTCCACTGCCCTCTGAGGCAGAGAATTCCAGACTCACAAGTCTCTGTGTGAAAGGGATAAGGTTGAGTGAGAAGGGTATACATCCTCCTATTGCTACTCAAAACCAGGAATCATAAAGATATTGAACCCAGTCTTTTGTCGCCTCCAGCTCTTTATATCCCCCCCTCCCCCCACCCCATACTTTCAATCTAAAGCAAGGTTCTGACCCAAAATGTCACCTATCCATTTTCTCCAGAGATGATGCCTGCCCCTCCTGATACCCCATCATCCAGTTACATACCAGCATCTGCAGTTCCTTTCTACATATGTATGCAATAATTCATAAGCGATAGGAGCAGAATTGTGCCAATCGGCACATCAAGTCCTCTCTCTCTGCCATCCATCCGTCCCTGCCATCGCATTCTCCTGCCTTCTTCAACTTTCATTGGTGACTGGTATATTTACATACGTACAGCTGCAAAATGTGGCAAATATCCAGAATGTTTCACCGTGGATGCGCAGCAGTAGAGCGGTTGCCTTACAGCGCCAGAGACTCGTTTTTTAATCCTGACTACGGGAACTACACTCGCCCACCTGCAGGAACTACACATCAGAAGGTGCAACTCCAGAGCCAACAAGATCATGGGGGACCCCTTCCACCCCTGCAACGGACTGTTCCAGCTGCTACGGTCAGGCAAACGCCTCCGTTGCCATGCTGTGAGAACGGAGAGGATCAGAAGGAGTTTCTGCCCAGAGGCCATTCGGCCTGTAAACTCCTATCTCACCAGGGACCAATTTACTGTTGTGTGGTGTCTTTTTTTAATTGCTGTTCCAAAAATATGTAATTACTGAATCTGTTCCATTCTGTTTTGTAGTTTTTTTTTGCCACTTTTCATTTCACTGCACATCTCGTATGCGTATGTGATGAATAAACTTGACTTGACGATGGGTTCTGTCTGTATGGGGTTTGTACCTTCTCCACGTGACCGCGTGGGTTTCCTTAGGGTTCTCCGGTTTCCAAAGACGTGTAGGTTTGTAGGTTCATTGGCTTCTGTGAACAATCCCTAGTCCCCTCAGATAGAACTGGATACTGTGAATGGGTAGCCGATGGTCGGCATGGACTTGGTGGGCCGAAGGGCCTTGCGGTGGAAAAAGGCCCTTTGGGCCAACTGGTCTGCGCCCACCGTTCAGTTTACTAATCAATTAATCAATCCACTACTGCCATTGAAAGACACAAAATAGACAAAGGATGCTGCTTTGTATTAGCGTAAACACTGCTTTACAATGGCCATGTAATCAAACGTTAATTTACACTTTAGGTCCTCCTACAACTACTGTGGCCCAAGCAGGCTGACTTGTCTTCACTACGACTTGGTGCTGATCTCCTTTGTCCAGCTATTCCCCACCTTGTCAAATAATGCCAAATAAACTCAGTTTTCCTTTGATCATACCAAACACTAGAGTCACGCAGCGGGTATTGCTAGTTTCACTGTTTGTGTTCCTTTCGTTATCACCTCTTCCACAGCCAACAATGGACCATTGTGGGCTCCACCTTTCTAGAGTCATCGGTGCTGGCTCTAATCTGTTCTATACCTTTTCACACCTCTAGTTTCCCTCTCCCCTGACTCTCAGTCTCAAGAAGGGTCTCGACCCGTAACGTCACCTATTCCTTTTCACCAGAGGTGCTGCCTGACCCGCTGAGTTACCCCGCAATGTTGTGCCTATCTTCGGGGTAAACCAGCATTTGCAGTTCCTTCTTGCGCATCTCATTTGTTCTCATTGGTTTCAGCAAAATGCAGAATTCCTTTTTGTTGCCTTTCGTTGTCACAACACAGCTTCTGCGAAGATATCTGAAGAAGGGTCTCGACCCGAGACGTCACCCAATCCTTCTCTCCAAAGATGCTGCCTGTCCCACTGAGTTACTCCAGCATCATCCATCACATGTTTGAAATGACTTTCGTTATTTTCCTTGGCTTTGGACTTGCATACCGTGGTCCTTACCCCTGGCAGGTAAAGCATTTTGCTGTTTAACACTGACATGCATGTGATGGATAGCTTCCATTACATTCACAGCAGCAATGTTCTCTGGGCTTGTCCATCTGCTTTATATCAGTGTTTGGAGCTCTCATCTCCTCCTCGGCTCTCCGACGGTTAAATGCAGGCACATTTGTTCCACGCATAAAGAAACTCCTTGATATTTTATGGTCCTTTCTCCATAAATGTCAACATTTTCTACGCTAAATCTGATGTGAGATTCTATGTGTTGGATCATTTTGATTGTGTTGTTGAGTTTAGCTTAGTTTAGAGTTACAGCACGGAAACAGGCCCTTCAACCCAGCGAGTCTGTGCCGACCCATACACTAGTTCTATCTTTCGGACAAGGGACAATTTACTGAAGCCAATTAACCTACATTCCTGTACGTCTTTGGATTCTGGGGGGAAACCAGAGCACCCGGAGAAAACCCACGCGGTCACAGGGGAAATGTATAAACTCCGTACAGAGAGCACCCGTGGTCAGGATCGAACCTGGGTCTCTGGCGCTAAGAGGCTGCCCCTACTGCTGCACCACTCTGCACCATACACACATGCAGCGTATACGCAGAAGTACACACATGCAATACACATAGGCAGATAGACACGCACACACAGATACATGCACACATGCAGACAGATACACACACACACACACACACACACACACAAACACACACACACACACACACACACACACACACACACACACACACACACACACACACACACACACACACACACACACACACACACACACACACACACACACACACACACACACACACACACACACACACACACACACACACACACATACACACACACACACACACACACACACAGTCTGAGTTTCAAATTGTCACCCTGCTCACCAAGTCCATTACCTCACAGCTAAGTCCTCATGGAGACTTTAGAGACTGCAGATGCTGGAATCCTGAGCAATAATAAGACTGCGGGCAGCATCTGTGGAGGAAACTGGACAGATGATGACATTTCAGAGTCTGAAAAGGGTCCTGACCCAAAGCGGCAACTGTCCGACACCCTCCACAGTTGCTGCCTGTCGCGCTGAGTTACTCCAGCTGGACTCAGTGGGCTGTTCTGTACATTCTGTACTGGCTGGAGGATTGAGCTCATGTATTTGGGCGATAGTCTTGCCGCGCTGTATGTACAACATGTATTTCACTGTACCTCGGTATACGTGACAACAAAGAGACCATTGAACCACTGGTAACCGCTGGGATGAAACTGTCCCTGAATCTGGAGGCGTGCGTTTTCCCACGTCTCTTGCCGGATGGGAGAGGGGAGAAGGCGAAGTGACCACATTTTACCAGATAAATAAGGTCACAAGGTCATGTGATAGGCGTAGAATTAGGCCATTCGGCCCATCAAGTCTACTCCGCCATCCAATCGTGGCTGATCTATCTCTCCCACCTAACCCAATTCTCCTGCCTTCTCCCCATAAACTCTAACACACGTACTAATCAAGAATCTATTTATCTCTACTTTAAATGACCATTGATGGGCTGAATCACCCTTCCAACTGTACCTAACTCGATCCCGTGTAAAATTATGGTTTACGGTTTGCGTTGTGGCTTGCTAATCTGTTTAATCCACTTGTGTTTTTTACAATGAAGATTAAAGAAGTGATTCAGATTATTGTAGTGTAACGCACCCAGGTTAAGTCCTTGCGGTTGAATAAGCAGTGCCCTGTCTGACTGTAACAGTGGGAGGACACATCGGAGCAGGAACAGCTCATTTAGCCTTCAAGCTTGTCTCCATTAAGTGTCACCATGGCTGGTCTGTTACCCGACTCCAGGTAATATCCGCACCGTCAAAAAATCTAAACATTACGGATTTAAAATGAAGTATTTGGAGAAGAGTGTTGCAACCGTCTGAAGGAGGGTCTCGACCGCAAACGTCTCCTATTCCATCTCTCCATAGATACTGCCTGACCCGTTGGGGTACTCCAGTCTTTTGTGTCTGTCTTCTTGTTTCTATCTATCGTCTCTGCTTATTGTTCTCTTAATTTCACTTCTCAAAGATTGAATCATAACTTTAGTCCACCCACTCACACTAGATTCTCCAACCACTGAAACAGCTTTAATCTATCTGCCCTTTCACGAATTCCCTTTAATATCCTGAATCACGTCTTAACCTCCTAAATTTCATGGAATATAAGGCTAGTTTCTGTCACCTCATCTCAGAACTTAACTCATGCAGTCTAAAGGGCCCGTACCACTGTACGAGGTAATTCAAGAGTTCTCCCGAGTTTCCCCTGATTCCAACTCTGAGAATTACGGTGATAGCCGATCGTAGGTACTCGGGGCTCTCGTAGATATTTTTAAACATGTTGAAAAAACTTCCCGAGCTTACCGCGTTTCCCGAGTACCTGCCGTTAGCGTAACGAGCCGCTAAGAGACGTCCCCGAGCTCCGACGTACCCGCTACGTACATTCTACGTACTTACCACGAGTTTGATTTTTTTTAAACTCGGGAGAGCTATTGGGTAAACTCGTACAGTGGGACAGGCCCTTAAGTATCATTCTGGTGAGCCTGTGTTGTACACTCATTAAAGTCATTATATCTGAAGAAGGGTCTCGACCCGAAACGTCGCCTATCTCCTTCGCTCCTTAGATGTTGCTGCACCCGCTGAGTTTCGCCAGCTTTTTGTGTAACCCTCGATTCTCCAGCATCTGCAGTTCCTTCTTTAACACAAAGTCATTATATCTTCCTGCTGCTACTCAGAAGGACTCCAGCAATCATCAAGATATTGAATGTCCTTTCAGCCTGACCTGTTCTGGCCCGAAACGTCACCCATCCATTTTCTCCAGCGATGTTACTCCAGCACTTTATGTCTATCTTTGGTATAAACTAGCCTTTGCAGTTCCTTCTTATTACAAATTGAAGATTATTAATTGGTAGATTATCGGGTATATAAGGGGGAGATAGACAGATTCTTGATCAGCACGGATGTCAGAGTTTATGGGGAGAAGGCAGGAGAATTGGGTTAGGAGGGATAGATAGATCAGCCACGATTGGATGGCGGAGTAGACTTGATGGGCCGAATGGCCTCCTATCACATGACCTTGTGACCTTATTTATCCGGTAAAACGTGGTCACTTCGCCTTCTCCCCGCTCCCATCAGGCAAGAGACGTGTGAAAACGCACGCCTCCAGATTCAGGGACAGTTTCATCCCAGCGGTTAGCAGTGGTTCAATGGTCTCTTTATTGTCACGTATACCGAGGTACAGTGAAATACATGTTGTGTGCATGTATCTGTGTGTGCGTGTCTATCTGTGTATGTGTATTGCGTGTGTGTACTTCTGTGTATACGCTGCATGTGTGTATGGTGCAGAGTGGTGCAGCAGTAGGGGCAGCCTCTTAGCGCCAGAGACCCGGGTTCGATCCTGACCACGAGTGCTCTCTGTACGGAGTTTATACATTCCCCCTGTGACCGCGTGGGTTTTCTCCGGGTGCTCTGGTTTCCCCCCAGAATAAAAGACGTACAGGAATGTAGGTTAATTGGCTTCAGTAAATTGTCCCTTGTCCGAAAGATAGAACTAGTGTATGGGTCCGCACAGACTCGCTGGGTTGAAGGGCCTGTTTCCGTGCTGTAACTCTAAACTAAGCTAAACTCAACAACACAATCAAAATGATCCAACACATAGAATCTCACATCAGATTTAGCGTAGAAAATGTTGACATTTATGGAGAAAGGACCATAAAATATCAAGGAGTTTCTTTATGCGTGGAACAAATGTGCCTGCATTTAACCGTCGGAGAGCCGAGGAGGAGATGAGAGCTCCAAACACTGATATAAAGCAGATGGACAAGCCCAGAGAACATTGCTGCTGTGAATGTAATGGAAGCTATCCATCACATGCATGTCAGTGTTAAACAGCAAAATGCTTTACCTGCCAGGGGTAAGGACCACGGTATGCAAGTCCAAAGCCAAGGAAAATAACGAAAGTCATTTCAAACATGTGATGGATGATGCTGGAGTAACTCAGTGGGACAGGCAGCATCTTTGGAGAGAAGGATTGGGTGACGTCTCGGGTCGAGACCCTTCTTCAGATATCTTCGCAGAAGCTGTGTTGTGACAACGAAAGGCAACAAAAAGGAATTCTGCATTTTGCTGAAACCAATGAGAACAAATGAGATGCGCAAGAAGGAACTGCAGATGCTGGTTTACCCCGAAGATAGGCACAACATTGCGGGGTAACTCAGCGGGTCAGGCAGCACCTCTGGTGAAAAGGAATAGGTGACGTTACGGGTCGAGACCCTTCTTGAGACTGAGAGTCAGGGGAGAGGGAAACTAGAGGTGTGAAAAGGTATAGAACAGATTAGAGCCAGCACCGATGACTCTAGAAAGGTGGAGCCCACAATGGTCCATTGTTGGCTGTGGAAGAGGTGATAACGAAAGGGACACAAACAGTGAAACTAGCAATACCCGCTGCGTGACTCTAGTGTTTGGTATGATCAAAGGAAAACTGAGTTTATTTGGCATTATTTGACAAGGTGGGGAATAGCTGGACAAAGGAGATCAGCACCAAGTCGTAGTGAAGACAAGTCAGCCTGCTTGGGCCACAGTAGTTGTAGGAGGACCTAAAGTGTAAATTGACGTTTGATTACATGGCCATTGTAAAGCAGTGTTTACGCTAATACAAAGCAGCATCCTTTGTCTATTTTGCATCTTTCAATGGCAGTAGTGGATTGATTGATTGATTAGTAAACTGAACGGTGGGCGCAGGCCTGTTGGCCCGAAGGGCCTTTTTCCACCGCAAGGCCCTTCGGCCCACCAGGTCCATGCTGACCATCGACCACCGATTCACAGTATCCAGTTCGATCCCAGGAACTATACTCGTTCTGTCCGAGGGACTCTGGACTATTTACAGAAGCCAATTAACCTACTTTGCTCTTTGAATGGCGTAGAGTTATATGATCGTGGACATATCGGGCTGTGGAACTGGTAGATTCTGTTGATAAAATCGCACTGAATTGAGTCAAGAAACGGCTTCCCCTTCGGGTCAAGATGTGAATTCATCGCCAACATCACTCATTTTTTGAGTAGGTCAAAGGTGAACAGATGAATATATGAAAGGGAATATATGAGTCATGTTTTGTTTACACATAGGGCAAAGCAGTGGACAGTATGAAAATGAATGTTGCAGTATGTGACGTAAACGCACATGCACGGTATCATTTGGAGAGTTGAGTTGACTGTATTCTAACTCCGAGTCCCTTTGTCTTTCCCTATATCTCGTGAAATGCTTACTGGTTGAAGAAACTGAGGGTGGTGAATCTGTGGAACCCATTGCTACGGAAACCTGTGGAGGCCAAGTCAATGGATATTTTTAAGGCAGTGATAGATAGATTCTTGATTACTGTAATATGAGTGTCAGGGGTTACGGGGAGAATGGGGTTGAGAGGGAAAGATCGACCAGCCATGATTGAATGGCAGAGGAGACTTGATGGGCCAAATGGCCTAATTCTGCTCCTAAAAGCTATGACCTTATATGGGCCCATATTGCATGGAGGGTCTGAAGAAGGGTCTCGACCCAAAACGTCGCCTATCTCCTTCGCCCCTTACATGCTGCGGCACCCGCTGAGTTTCTCCAGCTTTTTGTGTAACCCTTGCATGGAGGATATGCAATCCTCGTTACAATGCTCAGCTTCAGGGGGCTAGAAATACTCCGTCACTGGGCAGGTTCAGCAGTGGGGATGGATGGGTGTTTGGAATATGTGGCATCTGCAGGACAGTAGGCCAGTGGTGCGGCGGTGGAGTTGCTGCCTCACAGCACCAGGGAGCCGGGTTCGATCCTGACTACGGGTGCTGTCCATACGGAGTTTGTACGCTCTCCCTGTGACCGGAGGGGTTCTCTCCGGGTGCTCCGGTTTCCTCCCACATTCCAAAGACGTGTCGGTTTGTAGGTTAATTGGCTTCTGTAAATGGTCCCTAACGCCTGTAATCGAGCTAGTATACAGGTGATTGCTGGTCAGGGTGGGCTCGGTGGACCAAAGGGCCTGTTTCCCCGCTGTATCTCTAAACTAAACTAAATTAAAGACACTAAACAAAACCAAACTAAGGCTTAGAATTGAGTAGTTTCTATAAGATCGACCCTCAAGCTCCTGCGCTCCAAGGAATAGAGCCCCAGCCACTCAACCTCTCCCAGTAGCTCAAACTCAACCTCTCCCTGGAGCTCAGCTAAATAAATGAAAATAAATGAAATCATCTAAAGTTGTTGGACAACTTGTTCTATTTGATCTTCCGTTTGTGCACGTCGGGTTGATTGCATTAGTCGAAACAGGGCGGACCACGTGAAGGTTGCAATCTTCCACCCCATCTTAGTTTCACAATTTGCACACAGCAAACTGCTTCTGAAGTGATTATTTTGTGTAGAGTCTTTCACGTGGCTGAACGCAACACAAGAAAACATTAAAGGACCTGTCCCACTTGGGTGTCATTTGCGTGTCATTTACGCGACATCATTTACGTGTCACCATGCGCGTGTGGTGACGTGCATGACGCGCATTACACGTGCATGGTGCGTGGTGACGTAGGCAGTGACACGTGGTCGCGCGCCCGCCCCAGGAGTGTCCAAAATCTTCTCGCGCCATCTGCGTGACGCGCAAATGACACACAAGGGGGACACATTGCTCTTCAATAAGCAAGCTGCTGGAGGGATTCAGCAATTTGGGTGCTGGCTCCAGATTCCAGCTCTTGTGTCTCCTGCTGTTCAACAAAACTGGCTTGAGTCCTGAAAACTATCTGATTCCGTTTAAATTTGAGCCTGATCATTGTGCCGGGTGGAATAAAAGAGAACCAATCACCGACTTCTGAATGTTATCAGTGTGACGAGCCGTGTAAACAACAAGCTTTACTGGAAATATAAAAGGCGGCAAGGTTAGGTCACAGTAGACGGGAACGTCACAAAGAGGCCACAGTAGATGGGCAGCATCTCTGGATAGAAGGAATGGGTGACGTTTCGGCTCGAGACCCTGCTTCTGAAGAGGAGTCTCGGCCCAAAACGTCGCCCATTCCTTCTTTCCAGAGAGGCTGCCTCTCCTGCATAGTTCCTCCAGCATTTTGAGCCGAAGCCTTAACATTACTGTGAGTAGTCAACCAATAGCCTTCACTTTAAAGAATGGTCAGGTCGAGGGGGGAGTTCCCCCCCGCCATGGGTACCATGTGACCCCGTGCTTCCTGCTCCAGGGTCGGATAGTCAGCGACTAAACCGTCTCCCCCACCTGGTTGGCCGGGTGAGGAGGGGGCTGTGGACCCCCAGCAAGACCAAAAACAAGACCTGTCAAAGTGCGGATGAGCTCCTCACGAGCCAACGGCCAGCCACACTTCAGTAGAAGTTGCGATCGCTGTCGTACACAGCATTGTAAGGAACGATGATAAAACACACACACACACCAAAATCCTAGACTTCCAGCGGCGGAGGTCCGCAGGAACTGGAGGACAGAGATGTGTGGTGCGTCCGTCACCGTTCCCGTTGGAAACCAGCACCCACTGCGTCGCTAATGTTTTCTACGATGATGAATGAATGAATGAATTAAAGAATGAACAATGAACTTCGGGTCTGGATTCAGGGACTTGGCTTCTGCGGAACCTGTTGGCAGTTTCTTGCATCTGCGAATTTTCCAGCACTCTTAGAAAGTTGTGCCTCACCAGTGGAAATGGTGATCTATCGCAGTGACATACGCTGTAATGTCATTCTTGTGGTGAGGGTTTTCTGGGGTAGTTTGCTTACGGGATCTATCACCGGGTTGAATAAGACAGCAACAAAGAGTATAGTTTGGGTTACACTTTGAGTTGTGCAGGTCTATTTACTGGTGACAAACGTTCTTTGAAAACTTCAAAGAATACACATTGTGAAATAAAGCAGTAAGTGGAAAACCGATTTCTATTTTAGTCAGATTTTTGCTGTCTGGTTTATGTCTTATAACTTTCCAGGACGCCCACACAAAACCAGACAGTCTAGTCCAAACCTGAATGTGCGATGATTCTAACAGTGCTCTCAGTTTGATTACAACTTATGGGTAATACCTTCCCTGCTGCCCAGTGCCTTGACAGCTCAGAAACCAAGTTGTTTCAGTAATTTACCTTTGATGCAACGCTATCAGGATATGCAATGCAACAGGATAACGAGGGATAAAATGGGACCATTAGAGAGCCAGAATGGACAGCTATCTGCAGAGCCAAAAGAGATGGGGGAGATATTGAACAATGTCTTTTCTTCGGTATTCACCAAGGAGAAGGATATTGAACTCTGTGAGTTAAGGGAAAAAAGTAGAGTAGCTGTGGAAACTATGAGATTCAAAGAAGAGGAAGTACGGACACTTTTGAAAAATATAAAAGTGGATAAGTCTCCAGGTCCTGACAGGATATTCCCTAGGACATTGAGGGAAGTTAGTGTCGAAATAGCAGGGGCTATGACAGAAATATTTCAAATGTCATTAGAAACGGGAATAGTGCCGGAGGATTGGCGTACTGCGCATGTTGTTCCATTGTTTAAAAAGGGTTCAAAGAATAAACCTAGCAATTATAGACCAGTTAGTTTGACATCAGTGGTGGGCAAATTAATGGAAAGGATACTTAGAGATAATACATATAAGCATCTGGATAAACAGGGTCTGATCAGGAACAGTCAACATGGATTTGTGCCTGGAAGGTCATGTTTGACAAACCTTCTTGAATTTTTTTGAAGAGGTTACTAGGGAAATTGATGAGGGTAAAGCAGTGATGTTGTCTATATGGATTTCAGTAAGGCCTTTGACAAGGTTCCCCATGGAAGGTTGGTTAAGAAGGTTCAATCTTTGGGTGTTAATAGCGGAGTAGCAAGATGGATTCAACAGTGGCTGAATGGGAGAGAGTAATGGTGGATGGCTGTTTGTCAGGTTGGAAGCCGGTGACCAGTGGGGTGCCTCAGAGATCTGTGTTGGGTCCACTGTTGTTTGTCATGTACATCAATTATCTGGATGATGGGGTGGAAAATTGGATAAGTAAGTATGCAGATGATACTAAGATAGGTGGTGCTGTGGATAATGAAGTAGATTTTCAAAGTCTACAGAGAGATTTGGGCCATTTGGAAGAGTGGGCTGAAAGATGGCAGATGGAGTTTAATGCTGATAAGTGTGAGGTGCTACATCTTGGCAGGACAAATCAAAATAGGACGTACATGGTAAATGGTAGGGAATTGAGGAATGCTGTGGAACAGAGGGATCTAGGAATAACTGTGCATAGTTCCCTGAAGGTGGAATCGCATGTAGATAGGGTGATAAAGAAAGCTTTTGGTGTGCTGGCCTTTATAAATCAGAGCATTGAATATAGGAGTAGGGAAGTAATGTTAAAATTGTACAAGGCATTGGTGAGACCAATTCTGGAGTATGGCGTACAATTCTGGTTGCCTAATTATAGGAAAGATGTCAACAAAATAGAGAGAGTACAGAGGAGATTTACTAGAATGTTGCCTGGGTTCCAGCAACTAAGTTACAGAGAAAGGTTGAACAAGTTAGGTCTTCTTTGGAGCGCAGAAGGTTAAGGGGGGACTTGATTGAGGTCTTTAAAATGATGAAAGGGATAGACAGAGTTGACGTGGATAAGCTTTTCCCATTGAGGGTAGGGAAGATTCAAACAAGAGGGCATGACATGAGAATTAAGGGACAGAAGGTTAGGGGTAACATGAGGGGGAACTTCTTTACTCAGAGAGTGGTGGCTGTGTGGAATGATCTTCCAGCAGAAGTGGTGGAGGCAGGATCGATTTTAACATTTAAAAGTAAAGTGGATAGGTATATGGACGGGAAGGGAATGGAGGGGTATGGTCTGAGTGCAGGTAGATGGGGCTAGGGGAAAATAAATATTCGGCACGGACTGGAAGGGCCGAGAGGGCCTGTTTCCGTGCTGTAATTGTTATATGGTTATATGGTTATTGTCAGGCTAGGAAATTAGAATCGCCTCATAGTTGAGCTGGAGCCACTCGGTCTGTCAAGTTTGCAAGATCTAGTCACAGAGTCGCTGTCTCACAGCGTGGAAACAGGCCCTTCGGCCCAACTTGCCACATCGGCCAACGGGTCTCGACCCAAAACGTCACCCATTCCTTCTATCCAAAGATGCTGCCTGTCCTGCTGAGTTGCTCCAGCATTTTGTGTCTATCTTCGGTGTAAACCAGCATCTGCAGTTCGTTCCCAAACATGTCCCATCTACCTCAGTCCCTCCTGCCTGCATTTGGCCCATATCCCTCCAAACCTGTTCTATCATGTACCTTTCTAAATGTTTCTTAAACCTTGTAACAGTATCTGCTCTGTGCATCTACCCGATCTATTCCTCTCATGGTTTTGTCCACCTCGATAAGATCTCCCCTCATCCTCCTGTGCTTTAAGGAATAGAGGCCCCACCTACACAACCTCTCCCAGCTGCTCAGGTCGTCGAGTCCTAGTCCATCTCAATCATTTGCACCCCTAACACCATCTCCTCATAATCCATAGAAAATCATTACTTTCAGTTGCTTGTCCAGCTCTCTTTTGAATGCTATAGTTGAATCTGCCCCCAGTATTGCCCTGGTAGTGAATTTCAGACCCTAATCATTCACTCTCTGAGAAAAAATGTTTCCGTATGTCAGTTTTGAATCTACGATTCAGTGGTAGAGTTGCTGCCTTAGAGACCCAGGTTCAATCCTGACTATGGGTGCAGTCTGCTTGATCGGATTTTACTTCACACTTTACCTTTCATGTTGTTGCCTTTATTCTTTAGTCAGTGGGTGGTGAATCTGCAGAGTTCATTGCCACAGACGGCTGTGGAGGCCAAGTCAATGGATATTCTTAGGTTGGAGATTGACAAATTCTTGATTAGTACGGGTGTCAGGGGTTATGGGGAGAAGGCAGGAGCACGGAGTTGAGAGGGAAAGATAGACCAGCCATGAATGAATGTATGAGTTGACTTGATGGGCCGAATGGCCTAATTCTGCTCCTAGAACTAATAAACTCTATCCATTGTCTTGGCCCGAAACGTCATCCATTCCTTCTCTCCAGAGATGCTGCCTGTCCAGCTGAGCATTTTGTGTCCATCTTCAGTGTAAACCAGCATCTGCAGTTCCTTCCTACCCATTCTTTATCTGGACACGGTGGGCGGCTTAGTTGTAATTACCAAGTCTTTGACTGGATAGCACGCGACCTCGGTACACGTGACAATAAACTGAACCAAACTAAAGCAAATTCTTCCCCTTATGACCTTTCAATTGGCTGACTTCTCTTGCAACGTTCTCCTGTTCACATGGCAATGGACTATGACTTAATTCATAGAAACAGAAACATGGAAAATAGATGCAGGAGTAGGCCATTCGACCTTTCGAGCCAGCACTGCCATTCAATAAGGAGTTGGATGTGGCTGATCATCCCAAATCAGTACTGCGTTCCTGCTTTCTCCACATATCCCTTGATCCCGTTAGCCCTAAGAGCCACATCCAACTCTCTCTTGAAAACATCCAGTGAATTGGCCGCCACTGCCTTCTCCTTGCCGTTTCACGTTTGCTGCCAGTGATTTCTCTGCCCTCTCCTGCTCTTATTTTCCATTGAACTTCTTCCCTGAACGTTCCGTAATCAGCCCAGTTCTCGCGTGTGTCCCCAACCTGGCATCTATCCCTTCCGTTGTCCATTACACTCCACTTTCTGTCGTTGATGGAACTATGGTTTTGATTTTTCAACTTTCCTCCATCAAGGAATGGCATGTGGACTGCAGATGAAACAGCTCCACCTCAGATTTATCCTTTCAAGTTTGCTTCCAGCTTATTTGTGCCAGATCTGGTCTCCCTTCTCCACTGGACTATTTTTAGCTTAGTTAGAAGTGGTCTGTATCCTCTTCCATGGCTGTTCTGAATCGTAGGAGATTAGGTTCCTGGCTGTTCCTGCATTGACACATGACGCAGTTACCCTGGCTCCAGTCCCAGAACCAGGTCCAGCAACCACCCCCCACCCCCCCCCACCCCCACCCACTTCCTCGTCATGCCAGAAACATTGCGGGGAATTGTGGACGCAGCCCAGACCGTCACACAAACCAACCTCCCTTCTATCAACTCCATTTATACCTCACGCTGCCTCGGCAAGGCCAGCAGCATAATCAAGGACGAGTCCCACTTAGTCCACTCCCTCTTCTCTCCTCTCCCATCAGGCAAAAGTTACAGAAGTGTGAAAACGCACACCTCCAGATTCAGGGCCAGTTTCTTCCCAGCTGTTATCAGGCAACTGAATCATCCCACCACAACTGGAGAGCAGTCCTGAACTACTATCTACCTCATCAGTGACACTCGGACAATCTTTAAGAAGCAACTGCAGATGCTGGAAAAATCGAAGGTCGATAAAAATGCTGGAGACACTCGTCTCAACCCGAAACGTCGCCTATTCCTTCGCTCCATGGATGCTGCCTCACCCGCTGAGTTTCTCCAGCATTTTTATCTACCTCGGTCTATCTTTGATCAGACTGTGCTGGCTTTACCTTACACTCAACATTATTCCCTTATCTGTCTGTGCGCTGTCAATGGCTCGATTGTAATGGTGTATTGTCTTTCCGCTGACTGGTTAGCACAAAAGCTTTTCACTGTACCTCGGTACACGTGACAATAAACTAAACTAAACTGAACTGCGATCAAGAAACCTCTCCTGAAAATAACTCAGAAACTCATTCACCTGTTTGCTCTCGGTCTTACTGCTAAATCCATCCAACCATGCAAAGTTGATGCCCCCCATTATCACTTCTGTACTTTCTATAATAAATACCCTTCAGATTTGTTCATCAATATCTTTCCCAATGCCTTGTGGCATATAAAAGAATCCTAGTTTGGATGGCTCGATGGTAATCACGTACTGTCTTTCCACTGACTGGTTAGCACGCAACAAGATCTTTTCACTGTGACAATAAACTAAACTAAACTAAACTGGCACAGAAATGTGAAAACACACACCTCCAGATACGGGGATAGTTTCTTCCCTGCTGTTATCAGTCTGCAACTGAACCATCCTCTAACCAAATAGAGAGCGGTCCTAACCTCTCATCTACCTCATTGGAGACCGTCGAACTATCTTTAAACACCCCAGCGTGGTGTTCTTTGACCGTTGACTTGTCTAATTTCAGATCGCCCTTGCTTTCTCCCTCCTGCCCCTCCCCCTTCCCAGTTCTGCTACAAATCCTTCTGTCTCTTCCCCCTTTCTGTCTTCCCCCCTCCCCCCCCGCCCGACATCAGTCTGAAGAAGGGCCTCGACCCGAAACGTCACCCATTCCTTCACTCCAGTGATGCTGCCTCACCCGCTGAGTTACTCCAGCATTTTGTGTCTACCTTTGATTTTATCCTGCATCTGCAGTTCTTTCTCTCACACATCTTTAATCAGACTTCACTGGAGCTGATCTTGCACTGAACAATATCCCCTTTCCCCTGTATCTGTACACTGTGGACGGCTTGATAGTAATCATGTGGAGTATTTTTGCTGACTGGTTAGCACGCAACAAAAAAAGCTTTTCACTGTACCTCGGTACGTGACAATCGAAACAACACCAGACTGCAAAAAAACTGCACTAGTATTAGAGTGACATTGCTACGATTCCTTACTTTTAAACAGATGGATTCAGACTTTGAACATTCCAAGATATTCCCTCCAGAATTCCAATATTCTTCTTGTCAAATGTCAGCACTCCGTGATTAGTTTCAGTTTTAGTTACAGAGTCCCAGCATGGACACAGGTCCTTCCACCAACCAAGTCCACATTGATCATTCATCACCCGTTCACACTCGTTCTATGTTATTCCCACATTCTCATCCACACCCTACGCACTAGCGGTTATTTTCAGAAGCCAATTAACCCGCAGACCAACACATCTTTGGAAGTGGGAGGAAGCCAGAGTGCCTGGAGGAAACCCACACGGTCCCACAGGGAGGACGTGCAAACTCCACACAGGATTGAACCCTGCGGATGCTATGAGGCAGCAACACCACCAGTTTCCTCTTTAGGTCTGTAGGCTAATTGGCTTCGGTAAAACTGTACAAATATCTCCAGTGAGTGCGGGGATCGCTGGTCGGTGGGCTGAAGGGCCTGTTTCCGCGCTGTATCTCTAAACTAAATTAAACTAAAGCTAATGCTTTCTGCCCCAGATGCAATTCCACATGAATAACTTTCTCTGAAGGTCCTCGCTCGATCTTTATCAGATTTGACGTCACTCTGTGATCACCACAGCCCAGCAGAATCACAAGTGCCTGGACTTTTGTGTGTGGGCTGTGTGACCATCTGACAGGAAGTAGAGGCATCACACAGAATGGAAACACTTGGTCAGTGGCACAGTGGGGCCACATGCCAGGAAGAGGGGCTTTTACAGTGTTAAAAGGGGTGCGCCCACTCTTAAATATACCCACACTTAGAGGGACAATGCGGAAACAGGCCCTTCGGCCCACTGGTCCACGGCCAGCCAGTGATGCCCGCACACTAACACCACCCCAAACACACACAACGGACAGGTCGACAAAAATGCTGGAGAAACTCAGCGGGTGAGGCAGCATCTATGGAGCGAAGGAAATAGGCAACGATTCGGGCCGAAACCCTGGGGGGGGGGGGGGGGGGCGGGAAGAATAAACGAAGAGGAGGAACCAGAGGCCTAGAGGGAGAGCTGAGAAGGGGAGGAGACAGTAAGGACTACCTGAAGTTAGAGAAGTCAATGTTCGTACCGCTGGGGTATAAACTGCCCAAGCGGAATATGAGGTGCTGCTCCTCCTCACTCTGACCATGGAGGAGGCCCAGGCCAGAAAGGTCGGATTCGGAATGGGTGAGGGATTTGGTTTTATAATTAAGCCAATTAACCCACAAACCTGTACGTAGTTTTGGAGTGCGGGAGGAAACCAAAGATCTCGGAGAAAAACCCACGCAGGTCACGGGGAGAACAAACACACTCCGTTCAAACATCACCCGTGGCCGGAATTGAGCCCCGGGTCTCCGGCGCTGCGCCAACATGCCACCCCTAAAGGAACGGCGTTGTCAAGCTGGAACGGGTGCAGAGAAGATTTACGAGGATTATGCCAGGACTCGAGGGCCTGAGCTTTGGGGAGAGGTTGAGTAGGCTGGGGCTGGGCCCATTGAGGCATCATCAGGCATCCATGATTTTGATGAGAACATACATGGCATGATAAGCAAGTTTACAGGTAACACAAAGGGTGGGCGGTTTTGTAGATAGTATAGATGCTTGTCAAAAATTGCAGCAGGATCTTGATTGATTGGGCAGGTGGGCCGAGGAATGGTCGATGGAATTTAAAGTGGCATTTTCTTCCCAATAACCCTCTCTGGCTAAACCCTTCCCTTCACCACCTCCAGTTTAAATTCCAGTTGGAATATTTTGGAGGACCAAGTAACCAAGAAGAACCAAGGATTTAATATGTAGAAATGTGAGGTATTGCATTTTGAGAAGACTAACATAGGCATAACCTACTTGGCACTTCATATTTCAGTTGGGCAGCTTGCTACCCAGTGCTATGAACAGTGTTTGCTCTAATTTCAAGCATCCCTTGCATTCCCGCTCTCTCCGCTCATCCCCCACTCTAGCTATCCTGACCGTTCCACTGTTCGCATCCATGTGTCCCTTCATTATCACCTCTTTTACAGCCAACAAGGGACCATTGTGGGCTCCACCTTTCTTGAGTCATCGGTCCCGACTCCGATTTGTTCGGAACCTTTTCATACCTCTAGTTTCCCTCCCCATTGACTCTCAGTCTGAAGAAGGGCTTCGACTCGAAACGTTACCTATTCCTTTTCTCCAGAGATGCTGCCTGACCTGCTGAATTACTCCAGCATTTTGTGTCTATCTTCATTTCAACTTCCAACAAGTGAGAACCTGCCGAATTCAATTTTACGTTCAGATTAGTCTAGAGATACAGCGCAGAAACAGGCCCTTCGGCCCACCGAGTCTTCACCAACCAGCAATCCCCAGACATTAACACTATCCTATATACACTAGGGACAATTTACATTTAGACCAAGCCAATTAACCTACAAACCTGTACGTCTTTGGAGTGTGGGAGGAAACCGAAGATCTCAGAGAAAACCCAGCTGGGTCACAGGGAAACGTACAGATTCCGTACTGACAGAGCCCGTAGTCAGGATCGAACCCAGGACTCAGGCGCTGTAAGGCAGCAACTCTACCGCTGCACCACCGTGCAGCATTTCTGGTCATCATCGCCAAGTTTCAATGGGTTACATACTCAGTGGTGCAACAGTTTTAGCTTTGGACATATTATAAAGCTGCTGGAAATAGCAACGCTCACTTCCTTCGACACATCTGCAATGCGATAGGAATCCTGGCTTCTGGCAACATTTTGGCTGCGGTATGGGAGTTGCTGGCCGGCTCGGAAGGAAAATATAAAAATACGTTTTTTTTCATCGAGTGCCTGACATTTTCAAGATTTCACTGATGAATCCTCTTGAATTTCTATTCCATCCGAGGGTGCCACACAGATGTTGAATGCATTTACTTGCTAAAGTGGCGCCAAATAGCAGTGCGGGGACCTCAAAAGGTGTCACCTTCCGGTTGAAAATAAATACCTTACTGCGCCATATAGAACCAGGTTCGATCCTGACTGCGGGTGCTGCCTCTACAGAGTTTGTACGTTCTCCCCGTGACAGCCTGGGGCCTGGGTTCCCTCCCACATTTCAAAGACGTACAGGTTTGCAGGTTAATTGGCTTGGCGTAAGTATAAATTGTCCCTTGTGTGTGTGGGATAGTGTTAGTGCGCGGGTATCGCTGGTCGGCCCGGACTCAGTGGGCCGAAGGGCCTGTTTCCCTGCTGTATCTCTAAACCAAACCAAACTAAACTAAACTAAAAATACTAAACTAAACTAAACAGTTTCAAGGATTCTGTTATAACCAAACCATTCAGAATAGAGAATATTTCTTCCGATATCCCATTTTTAAGTTACCCTCTTCTTTGTTTTTTGATTATATATCCTTATACTGTGGTGTTTCTATAAGATGCTCCCCAGCAAAGTCTAGTATCTTTGCTCTCCAGTTCCGGAAGTCTTAAGTACTCCAGGAAAGTTCCATGCAAAAGTTGGTTACAGTATGAAGATGCGTGGTGGATCTGCCCTGGTCCAGGTGAATAGATATTCTGGCCACAGGACCTAATTTGAAAGCTTGTTTAGCTTGGTTACTGCTGGGGTCCAACCCACACTCTCTAAACGCCATTTCTCTTGTTGAATCGTGATCTGAATAGGAATTAATTTTAGGGTTTCATTGAAGACAGATGAAGTAACAAACTGCCAGAGAAACTCAGGGGGTCAGGCAGATCTGTGGTGCGAAATAGACGGACACCATTTTGGGTCAGGGTCTCAATCTAAAATGTCGACTATTTCCTTCCACAGATGCTGCCTGACGCTCTGTGTTCTTCCAGCAGTGTGTTTTTTTGCTCACGTTCCCAAAGATTGTGCCTCCAACGATAAAGTAACCTCAAGTTTACTACATGAGATATTTATGAAATAATTATTGTCAATCTTATCACACCCAAATTGTAATGTGACTGAGTGAGAGGAGTGCAGAGGTCAGGGTAGTTGGATCAGTCATGAAACGTGAATGATGGCTGAAGTTTGAATCCAATCTCTCTGATGAGCAAGTTTCATCAGAATGTGAAAACACCAGTGGGAAATGTTTAAGAAAGAACTGCAGATGCTGGAAAAATCAAAGGTAGACAAAAATGCTGGAGAAACTCAGCGGGTGAGGCAGCATCTATGGAGCGAAGGAATAGGCAGCGTTTCAGGTCGACACCCTTCTCAAGGAAGAGGTGGCACTGTGGCGCAGCGGTAGAATTGCTGCCTTGCAGCGCCAGAGACCCCGGGTTCGATCCTGACCACGGGGACTGTCTGTATGGCGTTCGTACGTTCTCCCCGTGAACTGCGTGGGTGTTCTCCGGGTGCTCCGGTTTCCTCCCACACTCCAAAGAAGCACAAGCTTGTAGGTTAGTTGACGTCGGTAAAGATTGTCCCTAATGTGCAGGATAGTGCTAGTGTAAAGGGATTGCCGGTCGACGCCGACTCGGTGGGCCGAAGGGCCTGTTTCCGTGCTGTATCTCTAAATTAAACTGGATTGAACTAAACTAGGGAGCAGATTAACTGAAGATCATTTATGAACATATCCCGACTCAAGGTTTGTCAAATTAACTAAAGCTTTAGGTAGGAAACACAGTCTAAGATATAAATGGGAACTCAGTGAATGGTGATAGATACAAATTTAAACTGCTCATCTCACCCCTGCACATAAACCTCTTCTGATTTAAAACCCCTCCTGTCCGTTGGTTCAATCATCTTTTGTCTGCCCCTTGATTTATTTTTTTACTCAGAGTGTGTGGGATGTAACGTTTCCATTTAATAAATAAAGCAGTCTAAATGAAATGAGGTTACGGGAATGGTGGGTTATGAAGTGCTATGTTAAAGCTATCCAGCTGTGCGAATGCAAACACAGATAGTGGTCAGAGGTTTCGCATTAAACAGTACAAGTAGATGTCACATTTGGTATGTGAGTTGATCACCATCAACTCTAACGCATTCAATCTGGAGCAAAATTCTCTGGCGTTTTGACTCCGTATAAATGAAATTGCTGGAATACTCAGCAGGTCGGGCAATATGTGCGTCGAGCTAAACAGAGTTAGCGGCCAAGATTTTCCACGCAGTTCCAAACAGAACGCCAGACATTTCTCAGCATAAGTGCTGGCCAGTTTTGTGTCTCTTGGGTCGACAAAAAGGTGTCAAACGTGCGGTGCTGGAAGGAACTGCAGATGCTGGTTTAAACCGAAGATAGACACAAATAATCAGTGGGATAGACAGCATCTCTGGAGAGAAGGAACATGTTTCCTGCCTCTAGTGTGTCTTTGGAGTGTGGGAGGAAACCGGAGATCATGGAGAATACCCACGCAGGACAGGGGGGCAGCGTAGAAACTCTGTTCAGACAGCAGACGTAGTCAGGATCAAACCCGGGTCTCTGGGGCTGATGCTGCACGCACCCTACTGATAGAGGTCTGCTGATGAGCCAGTCAAGGATCACGTTGCTACGGGTAGCTTTCTTCATCTTCTTCCGCATACAGTATCTCTATGTCTGTGGAATTCTCTGCCTCAGAGGGCGGTGGAGGCGGGTCCTCTGGATGCTTTCAAGAGAGAGCTCGATAGGGCCCTTAAAACTCCTCTCCTCCCCAGTCATTAAACATACTCGGTGTGAATTAGTCCTTCCTCATTCTGAAGAAGTGTCCTGACTCGAATCGTCACCTGTCTGTGTTCCTCAGAGATGCTACCTGACCCGCTCGGCTACTCCAGCACTCTGTGTGTGTCCTTTGGAAATCTTCCCAAAGCCCGGCTGAGCAGGATCCTTGAAATCGTGCCCATTGACCCGGGGCTCAATGTTTAACTTTATCGTACTGCTCTGGATTGTCTTAAAGCACATTTTAAAGCACATTTTGTGCCTTATCTGCCCTGGGTTGACTTTCTGCAAAAGCCTCTCCTGACTGCGTGCATTTGGCGTTTGAGTTTTCCCAGTGTTTCCTCAGGGTTTCTCATGAGAATTGAAAAGACATTCAAGCCCGTACAGGCCGGAGTATCGATCATGCGCCGTTCAGTATCACACACGGCATATTTATTTGTACACTTCACTTGCACGGAATATCATCTGATATTTGGTGGATTCCTACTTTTGAGTTTAATTTGGTATTTTCTCTCCAGCCTGGGGTTATTTAGTTTAGTTTAGTCTAGTCTAGTGACACAACTTGGAAACAGCCCACAAAGGCCATGCTGACCACCCATTCACACTAGTTTAGTTTAGTTTACAGGCACAGCGCTGAAACAGGCCTTTTCAGCCCACCGAGTCCGCGTCGACCATATCAACATTATCCTACACACACTAGGGACAATTTTTACATTTACCAAGCCAATCTGCCACAGAGGGTAGTTGAGGCCAGTTCATTGGCTATATTTAAGAGGGAGTTAGATGTGGCCCTTGTGGCTAAGGGGATCAGAGGGTATGGAGAGAAGGCAGGTACGGGATACTGAGTTGGATGATCATCCATGATCATATTGAAAAGCGGTGCAGGCTCGAAGGGCTGAATGGCCTTTACTCCCGCACCTAATTTCTATGTTTCTATGTTTCTATGGGAGGGACCCCGAAGATCTCGGAGAAAACCCACCCGGTCACGGGGAGAATGTACAAGCTCCGTACAGACAGCGTCCGTAGTCAGGATCGAAACTGGGCCCCGGGCACTGCAAGTGCCGTAAGGCAGCAACTCTACCGCTGCGCCACTATGACCGCCATAGTTTTTTGTCGTTCCACTCCCGTTACACACCGGGGGAAGTTTACAGAGGCCAATCAACCTACAAATCCGTACGTCTTTGGGATGTGGGAGGAAAAACCCACACGGTCACCAGGAGAACGTGCAAACTCCACACAGACAGCACCAGAGATCAGGGTTGAACCCGGGTCCCTGGCGCAGTGAGGAGCGTTTCTACCAGCTGCGCCTCGGTGACGGTATTGGCTTCTTACTGGGGCGAGGCTTTTCCCAAGGAATCTGCTCCCATTCCTCGGCACGCCACAAGATGAACAAAACAAAGATAGTTGCATTTGTCTGACAAATAATATTGGGAAATGTGATGTGGCAATGCCACAAACGCTGCCCTGCTGTCAATAGACAGTAGACAATAGACAATATATAATAGAGAAACCAGATCGCAAATTATTTTCACAAATCTCTTGCCCATCAACAATTATAGTCTTAAGATAATTGCTTTGTTTCTTGTACCGTAAGAATAATTATAGGAGAATGTGCAGGATGTAACTGCGGATGCTGGTTTACTCTGAAGATAGACACAAAAAGCTGGAGCAACTCAGCGGGACAGGCAGCATCTCTGGAGAAAATGAATAGATGATGTTTCCGAACGAGATTCGTTTGAAGGCACGGTGGCGCAGGGGTAGAGTTGCTGCCTTACGGCGTCAGAGTCCCAGGTTCGATCCTGACCGCGGGTGCTGTCTGTACGGAGTTGGACCTCGTGGGTTTTCTCTGGGTGCTCCAGTTTTCTCCCACACTCCAAAGACATACAAGGAAAGTTGCAAAATTGTCCCTAGAGTGTGGAGTAGTGCTGGTGTACGGGGGGATTGCTGGTCTTGGTGGGCCGAAGGGCCTGTATCCGCGCTGTACATCTGAAGCCTAAAATTGCTTCATTTTTCATAGCTGCACAAAGCCTGAAAGAGGATTCACAAGGAGATAGAGAGTTGTAGTGACGGCATTTAGCATTCTTGCCTTCAGCGGCCAGGGCTTTGTGGATAAAAGTCTGCAACTCATGCTGCAGCTTTATAAAACACTGGTTCGGCCACATTTGGAATAGTGTGGGTAGTTCTGGTCACCCCATTACAGGAGCATGTGAAGGATTTGGACCTGGTCCCTCAACACCTCCAAGCTGATCAAAAAGGCACAGCAGCGCCTTTACTTTCTGAGGAGGCTCAAAAAAGCCCACCTGTCCCCCCAGATCCTGACCAACTTTCACCGCTGTACCATCAAAAGCATCCTAACCACCTGCTTTACGGTATGGTACAGCAGTTGCACCGTGGCAGACAGGAAGGCACTACAACGGGTGGTGAAAACCGCCCAGTACATCATCGGTGCCCCGCTCCCTGCCATGGATGCCCTCCACCCAAAACGGTGTCTGAGACGGGCCGGGAAGATCATCAAGGACCCCTCACACCCTAACCATGGACTGTTTGCCCTCCTACCATCAGGGAGGCGGTACAGGATCCTCAGGTCCCGCACTAGTAGGATGAGGAACAGCTTCTACAATAACACCATCACACTGCTGAACTCAGAGTCCCGCCGATAGATTTCTCCAGTCTCTACGTCCACATTGTCTGTATTCTGTATCTATTCTCTACATTGCTATCACTACGAACCAACGCTAAACTGCATTTCGTTGTACCTATACTTGTATCTGTGCAATTACATTAAAGTTGAATTGAACTGGAAAGGGTGCAGGAGAGATTTACCAGAATATACAGCACCTCGTGTTTACCTTGAGGTGCGTCCAACCCTGCAGTATTCAAGTAACCCTTGCTTACCCCGTCTCTCTCTCTCTCTCTGTCCCTCTCCCCTCCCCCGTTCTCCGACCAGTTTCACTGTCCTCCTGATTAATGTTACTGTTTCTACGCCTCGTTGCCACCTTCCCCTCAGCCGACAATGAACCGTTCTACATTCCCTTGAGCATTGTCTGCTTTGATCTGTCATTTTAACCTGACCCTTCCTTATCTCTAGATTCCCTCTCCCCTGACTCGCCCTGAAGCGTCACCCATTCCTTCTCCTCTCCAGAGATGCTGCCTGTCCTGCTGTGTTACCCCAGCATTTTGTGTCCTTCACATGCTCCTGTAATGGGGTGACCAGAACTACCCACACTACTCCAAATGTGGCCGAACCAGTGTTTTATAAAGCTGCAGCATGAGTTGCAGACTTTTATCCACAAAGCCCTGGCCGCTGAAGGCAAGAATGCTAAATGCCGTCACTACAACTCTCTATCTCCTTGTGAATCCTCGTTCAGGCTTCGTGCAGCTATGAAAAATGAAGCAATTTTAGACTTTGATGTACAGCGCGGATACAGGCCCTTCGGCCCACCAAGACCAGCAATCCCCCCGTACACCAGCACTACTCCACACTCTAGGGACAATTTTGCAACTTTCCTTGTACGTCTTTGGAGTGTGGGAGAAAACTGGAGCACCCAGAGAAAACCCACGAGGTCCAACTCCGTACAGACAGCACCCGCGGTCAGGATCGAACCTGGGACTCTGACGGCGTAAGGCAGCAACTATACCCCTGCGCCACCGTGCCTTCAAACGTATCCTGAAGAGGAATCTCGTTCGGAAACATCATCTATTCATTTTCTCCAGAGATGCTGCCTGTCCCGCTGAGTTGCTCCAGCTTTTTGTGTCTATCTTCAGAGTAAACCAGCATCCGCAGTTACATCCTGCACATTCTCCTATAATTATTCTTACGGTACAAGAAACAAAACAATTATCTTAAGACTATAATTGTTGATGGGCAAGAGATTTGTGAAAATAATTTGCGATCTGGTGTCTCTATTATATATTGTCTATTGTCTACTGTCTATTGACAGCCGGGCAGCGTTTGTGGCATTGCCACATCACATTTCCCAATATTATTTGTCAGACAAATGCAACTATCTTTGTTTTGTTCATCTTGTGGCGTGCCGAGGAATGGGAGCAGATTCCTTGGGAAAAGGCCTCTCCCCAGTAAGAAGCTAATACCGTCACCGAGGCGCAGCTGGTAGAAACGCTCCTCACTGCGCCAGGGACCCGGGTTCGACCCTGACCTCTAGTGCTGTCTGTATGGAGTTTGCACGTTCTCCTGGTGACCGTGTGGGTTTTTCCTCCCACATCCCAAAGACGTACGGATTTGTAGGTCGATTGGCCTCTGTAAACTTCCCCCGGTGTGTAACGGGAGTGGGACGACAAAGAACTCTGGCAGTCACGGTGGCGCAGCGGTAGAGTTGCTGCCTTACGGCACTTGCAGTGCCCGGGACCCAAGTTCGATCCTGACTACGGACACTGTCTGTACGGAGTTTGTACGTTCTCCCCGTGACCGGGTGGGTTTTCTCTGAGATCTTCGGGGTCCCTCCCATAGAAACATAGAAACAGAAATTAGGTGCGGGAGTAGGCCATTCGGCCCTTCGAGCCTGCACCGCCATTCAATATGATCATGGCTGATCATCCAACTCAGTATCCCGTACCTGCCTTCTCTCCATACCCTCTGATCCCCTTAGCCACAAGAGCCACATCTAACTCCCTCTTAAATATAGCCAATGAACTGGCCTCAACTACCCTCTGTGGCAGATTGGCTTGGTAAATGTAAAAATTGTCCCTAGTGTGTGTAGGATAATGTTGATATGGTCGACGCGGACTCGGTGGGCTGAAAAGGCCTGTTTCAGCGCTGTGCCTGTAAACTAAACTAAACTAGTGTGAATGGGTGGTCAGCATGGCCTTTGTGGGCTGTTTCCAAGTTGTGTCACTAGACTAGACTAAACTAAACTAAATAACCCCAGGCTGGAGAGAAAATACCAAATTAAACTCAAAAGTAGGAATCCACCAAATATCAGATGATATTCCGTGCAAGTGAAGTGTACAAATAAATATGCCGTGTGTGATACTGAACGGCGCATGATCGATACTCCGGCCTGTACGGGCTTGAATGTCTTTTCAATTCTCATGAGAAACCCTGAGGAAACACTGGGAAAACTCAAACGCCAAATGCACGCAGTCAGGAGAGGCTTTTGCAGAAAGTCAACCCAGGGCAGATAAGGCACACAATGTGCTTTAAAATGTGCTTTAAGACAATCCAGAGCAGTACGATAAAGTTAAACATTGAGCCCCGGGTCAATGGGCACGATTTCAAGGATCCTGCTCAGCCGGGCTTTGGGAAGATTTCCAAAGGACACACACAGAGTGCTGGAGTAGCCGAGCGGGTCAGGTAGCATCTCTGAGGAACACAGACAGGTGACGATTCGAGTCAGGACACTTCTTCAGAATGAGGAAGGACTAATTCACACCGAGTGTGTTTAATGACTGGGGAGGAGAGGAGTTTTAAGGGCCCTATCTAGCTCTCTCTTGAAAGCATCCAGAGAACCCGCCTCCACCGCCCTCTGAGGCAGAGAATTCCACAGACATAGAGATACTGTATGCGGAAGAAGATGAAGAAAGCTACCCGTAGCAACGTGATCCTTGACTGGCTCATCAGCAGACCTCTATCAGTAGGGTGCGTGCAGCATCAGCCCCAGAGACCCGGGTTTGATCCTGACTACGCCTGCTGTCTGAACAGAGTTTCTACGCTGCCCCCCTGTCCTGCGTGGGTATTCTCCATGATCTCCGGTTTCCTCCCACACTCCAAAGACACACTAGAGGCAGGAAACATGTTCCCAATGTTGTGGGAGTCCAGAGCCAGGGGCCACAGTTTAAGAATAAGGAGTAAGCCATTTAGAACGGAGACGAGGAAACACTTTTTCTCACAGAGAGTGGTGAGTCTGTGGAATTCTCTGCCTCAGAGGGCGGTGGAGGCCGGTTCTCTTGATGCTTTCAAGAGAGAGCTAGATAGGGCTCTTAAAAATAGCAGAGTCAGGGGATATGGGGAGAAGGCAGAAACGGGGTACTGATTGGGGTTGATCAGCCATGATCACATTGAATGGCGTTGCTGGCTCGAAGGGCCAAATGGCCTCCTCCTGCACCTATTGTCTATTGTCTATTGACTCGGTGAGCCACAGGGCCTGTTTCCGCTCTGTATCTCCAAACTAAACTAAACAGTAGCAATTTTTATTCCTTACTGACCATCAACATGGTTGTTTGTTATAAATACAGCGCAGAAAACAGACCCTTCGGCCCACCGAGTCCGTGCCGACCATCGAATCCCGCACACTAACACTATCCAAAACACACGAGGAACAATTTACCATTTTTACCAAAGCCAATTAACCTTCAAACCTGTACGTAATTGGGATGTAGGAGGAAACCGGAGCACCCGGAGAAAACCCACGTGGACAAGGGGAGAACGTACAAACTCCGTACAGACAGCACCCGTAGTCAGGATCAAACCTGGGTCTCTGGAGCTGTGAGGCAGCAACTTAGTTTATTGTCCAATGTACTGAGGTACAGTGAAAAGCTTTTGTTGCCTGCTAACCAGTCAGTGGGAAATGGGAACACAATATATGATTGCAATCGAGCCATCCACAGATACATGATAAGCTAATAACATTTAGTTCCTAGATACACAGATGCATAGACATTAGGTGCAGGAGTAGGCCATTCGGCCCTTCGAGCCTGCACCACGATTCAATATGATCATGGCTGATCATCTACGATCAGTGCCCCGTTCCTGCCTTCTCCCATATCCCTTGAATCCGCTATCTTTAAGAGCTCTATCGAACTCTCTCTTAAAAGCATCCAGAGAATCGGCCTCCACTGCCTTCTCAGGTAGAGAATTCCACAGATTCACAACTCTCTGGGTAAAAATGTTTTTCCTCATCTCCATTCTAAATGGCCTACCCCTTATTCTTAAACTGTGGGCCCTGGTTCTGGACTCCCCCAACATCAGGAACATTTCCTGCCTCTTGCGGGTCCAATCCCTTAATAATCTTACCTGTTTCAATAAGATCCCCTCTCATTCTTCTAAATTCCAGTGTATACAATTCCAGTCGCTCCATTCTTTCAACATATGACAGTCCCGCCATCCCGGGAAATAATCTCGTGAACCTACGCTGCACTCCCTCAATTGCAAGAATGTCCTTCCTCAAATTAGGGGTCCAAAACTGCACACAATACTCCTGGTGTGGGCTCACTAGGGCCCTGTACAACTGCAGAAGGACCTCTTTGCTCTTATATACCCAACTCCTCTTGTTATGAAGGCCAACATGCCATTAGCTTTCTTCACTGCCTGCTGTACTTTCAGTGACTGATGAACAAGGACACCCAGATCGCGTTGTACTTCCCCTTTTACCAACTTGACACCATTCAGATAATAATCTGCCTTCCTGTTCTTGCCACCAAAGTGGATAACCTCACATTTAGTGCAAGGTAAAGCCAAAAGAGCCGGGGGAGATGGGGGAGATATTGAACAATTTCTTTTCTTTGGTATTCACCAAGGAGAAGGATATTGAATTATGTGAGGTAAGAGAAACTAGTAGAGTAGCTATGGATACTATGAGTTTCAAAGTAAAAGAAGTACTGACACTTTTGAAAAATATAAAAGTGGATAAGTCTCCAGGTCCTGACAGGATATTCCCTAGGACATTGAGGGAAGTTAGTGTAGAAATAGCCGGGGCTATGACAGAAATATTTCAAATGTCATTAGAAACGGGAATAGTCCCCGAGGATTGGCGTACTGCGCATGTTGTTCCATTGTTTAAAAAGGGTTCTAAAAGTAAACCTAGCAATTATAGACTGGTTAGTTTGACTTCAGTGGTGGGCAAATTAATGGAAAAGATACTTAGAGATAATATATATAAGTATCTGGATAAAGAGGGTCTAATTAGGAACAGTCAACATGGATTTATGCCTGGAAGGTCATGTTTTACTAATCTTCTTGAATTTTTTGAAGAGGTTACTAGGGAAATTGACGAGGGTAAAGCAGTGGATGTTGTCTATATGGACTTCAGTAAGGCCTTTGACAAGGTTCCTCATGGAAGGTTGGTTAAGAAGGTTCAACTGTTGGGTATAAATGCAGGAATAGCAAGATGGATTCAACAGTGGCTGAATGGGATAAATCAGAGGGTAATGGTGGATGGCTGTTTGTCGGGTTGGAGGCAGGTGAATAGTGGGGTGCCTCAGAGATCTGTGTTGGGTCCTTTGTTGTTTGTCATGTACATCAATGATCTGGATGAAGGGGTGGTAAATTGGATTAGTAAGTATGCAGATGATACCAAGATAGGGGGTGTTGTGGATAATGAAGAGGATTTCCAAAGTCTACAGAATGATTTAGGCCAGTTGGAAAAATGGGCTGAAAGATGGCAGATGGAGTTTAATGCTGATAAATGTGAGGTGCTACACCTTGGCAGGACAAATCAAAATAGGACGTACATTGTAAACGGTAGGGAATTGAAGAATACAGTTGAACAGAGGGATCTGGGAATAACCGTGCATAGTTCCTTGAAGGTGGAATCTCATATAAATAGGGTGGTAAAGAAAGCTTTTGGTATGCTAGCCTTTATAAATCAGAGCATTGAGTATAGAAGCTGGGATGTAATGTTAAAATTGTACAAGGCATTGGTGAGACCAAATCTGGAGTATGGTGTACAATTTGAGTAAAATAGAAATATAGAAAATAGATGCAGGAGGAGGCCATTTGGCCCTTCGAAGCCAGCACTGCCATTCAATATGATCATGGGTGATCATCCAAAAATCAGTGCCCCGTTCCTGCTTTTTCCCCATACCCCTTGATTCCTTTAGCCCTCATAGCTACATCTAACTCTCTCTTGAAAACATCCAGTGAATTGGCCTCCACTGCCGTCTGTGGCAGTGAATTCCACAGACTCACAACTCTCTGGGTGAAATAATTTTTTCGCGTCTCAGTCCTAAATGGGCCTACCCCTTATCCTTAAACTGTGTGCGACCCCTGGTCCTGGACTCCACCCAACATGGGGACAATGGCTGATTCGGGTAAAATGCAGCTGGCAACGCAGACCGTGAAGTGAGACAGAGCTCACGCTGCACGAAGCACCCTCTTCTGATCCGACCCAGTGCCGCATTTATCACTGCGATGGCGAGCAGTAGCAGGAGTTCCTGCAGTACACTCAGGAACAAAGAGAGTGCTGCAGCATAAATCTGACATCTTTCTCTGTCAGTCAGTGAGTAACGCCGGAGCCACAAATTAATACCATCGGAGCTCGGCCACGGGAAGTGGAGACCAAAAGTCTGATTTTTAAATAGAACTCAATTTTTTTTTCTCCCTTGCATCGTGGAACCATTAATAATTAAGGTTCGCAGGGAAGTTTCAAAATCAGCAGAACAAAAGAGCACAAATCAAGTGGGCCGGCAGTGACTTTGTACAAAGTCAATGAAAGGAATAAGAAACGTGTGGAGAGGCGAAGAAGTGCGTCCGATTCCCGACAATAGGCACAAAAATGCCAGAGTAACTCAGCGGGACAGGCAGCATCATCTGGGGAGAAGGAACGGGTGACGTTTCGGGGTCGAGGCCCTTCTTCAGACTGAGTCAGGGGGAAGGGAAATGGGAGATATAGACGGTGATGTGGAGAGATGTAGAACAAATTAATGAACGATATAGGCAATAGGCAATAGGTGCAGGAGGAGGCCATTCGGCCCTTCGAGCCAGCACCGCCATTCAATGTGATCATGGCTGATCATCCCCAATCAGTACCCCGTTCCTGCCTTCTCCCCATATCCCTCGACTCCGCTATTTTTAAGAGCCCTATCTGGCTCTCTCTTTAAAGTATCCAGAGAACCTGGCTCCACCGCCCTCTGAGGCAGAGAATTCCACAGACTCACCACTCTCTGTGAGAAAAAGTGTTTCCTCGTCTCCGTGCTAAATGGCTTACTCCTTATTCTTAAACTGTGGCCCCTGGTTCTGGACTCCCCCAACATCGGGAACATGTTTCCTGCCTCTAGCGTGTCCAAGCCCTTAACATGGGCTTGCAGAAAAAGTAACGATGATAAAGGAAACAGGCCATTGTTATCCGCTTGCTGGGTGAAAACGAGAAGCTGGTGCGACTTCGGTGGGGGATGGATGGAGAGAGAGGGAATGCAGGGGGTACTTGAAGTTAGAGAAGTCAATATTCACACCAGTGGGCTGTAAGCTGCCCAAGCGATAAATGAGGTGCTGTTCCTCCAATTTGCATTTAGCCTCACTCTGACAATGAAGGAGGCCCAGGACAGAAACGTCAATGTGGGAATGGGAGTGGGAAATAAAGAGTTTGGCAACCGGGAGTTCAATTCCCGACATGGAAACATAGAAAATAGGAGCAGGAATAGGCCATTCAGCCTTCGAGCCAGCACCGCCACGCCATTCAAAATGATAATGGCTGATCATCCAGTACCAGTGACCCGTTCCTGCTGTTTCTCCATAACCCCTTGATTCTGTTAACCCTAAAGGCTAAATCTAACTCCCTCTTGAAAACCCCGCTTCACAATATCGGAGTCATAATCCCTTTCCGGCGGCTTTGAACTTGGGGGATGAGAAGCTCCCTGGCTTAGTATTGAGGCCGTTCCTGTGTTTGTTCGCAGGGCTTTCAAATATTTTGCTGCAATGGAAATGGTTTTTTTAATGTCAGAATGTTACCGGAAAGATAATTGGATCATTTGGCTTCAAGCTAGAACTGTGACCCAGTAAAATGACACAGTTCTCTGGCTCACTTAACGTGGCTCCTACCGGCCTTGGAGCGTCGAACAGAACAGCACAGGAACTGGCCCTTCGGCCCACAATGCTTGTTCCGAACATGAAGCCAAGTTTTACAATGATCTGAGCTAATGATCTATGTCCCTCTATTCCCTGCACTTCCACATGCCGATCTAAAACACCTCAATGTAAATGCCACCATCGTACCTACCTCCACCCCCACCCCTGGTGTTCTAGCTCCCCAACAACACTTGCCTCGCACATCTTCATTAAACTCGCCCCCCCCCCCCCCCCCTCTCACCTATTGGCTGTCCCCTCTAGTGCTGCACATTTCCACCAGGGGAAAAAGGTTCTGACTGTCTACCCTGTCTAATCGCCTCTCACAATTTGCTATCTATTTCCAACATTTTCTGTGTCCAACCCAAAACGTCACCGATCCATGTTCTCCAGGGATGCTGCCTGACCCACTGAGTTACTCCAGCACTTTGTGTCTATCTTTGGTATAAACCAACACCTGCAGTTTCCCAGGTAGACTGAAATGCTGGAGAAACTCAGCGGGTGAGGCAGCATCTATGGAGCGAAGGAATAGGCAGCGTTTCGGGTCGAGACCCTTTTCCAGACTCTGCAGTTTCCTCGTTATTTACATTTTCTCTTTTAAGTTTGGAAGTGCATGTTTCCCAGGGTATGAGAAATGTTTTAGCAATATTAATGGTATAAGGTTGAACATTATAATTTTAGGAGTAATTTTACCTCCGTGAATGCTAAGCGCCAACGGTAAGCGCGTTGACCGTTCTGAGTCCTCATGTAAATAATGTGGATGAAACAGGAATTCAAAGTGCGATGGGCAAATTCCTCTGCAAGTCTAAAAATACAGCTTTGTTCTTTGCCCCACCATGAAGCGTATTTGGTCCCTTGTTATACATGGTTTGGTCATGAGGCCATAAATGATAGGAACAGAATTAGGCCATTCTGCCCATCAAGTCTACTCTGCCATTCAATCATGGCCGATCTATCTCTCCCTCCTAACCCCATTCTTCTGCCTTCTCCCCATAACCCCCGACACCTGTACTGATCAAGAATCTATCTATCTCTGCCATCAAAATATCCATTGACTTGGCCTCCAGTGCCTTCCGTGGCAAAGAATTCCACAGATTCACCACCCTCTGACTAAAGAATTTCCTCCTCATCTCCTTCCTAAAGGAATGTCCTTTGATTCTGAGCACAGTGACCACTAGTCCCAGAACCGGGGGTTACACAAAAGGCTGGAGAAACTCTAAGGAGCGAAGGAGATAGGCGACGTTTCGGGTCGAGACCCTTCTTCAGACTGGTCAGGGATCAGGGAAACGAGAGATATAGACGGTGATGTGGAGAGATAAAGAACAATGAATGAAAGATATGCAAAAACGTATCGATGATAAAGGAAACAGGCCATTGCAAGCTGTTTGTAGTGTGCAAATGAGAAGCTAGTGCGACCTGGGTGGGGGAGAGATAGAGAGAGAAGGAATGCCAGGGCCCGAGGGCTGAGGGAGAGGTGGGAAGGGGAGGAGGCAGCCAGGGTTAACAGAATTGAGAAAATTCAATGTTTAAGCCCAGAGGATGTAGACTCTCCAAGCGGAATATGAGGTGCTGTTCCTCCAACTTGCGGTGTTGCTCACTCTGGCCGTGGAGGAGGCCCAGGACCGAGAGGTCGGATACGGAATGGGAGGGGGAGTTGAAGTGCTGAGCCACCGGGAGGTCGTGTTGGTTATTGCGGACCGAGCGGGGGTCCGGGTTCGATCCCGTCTACGGGTCCTGTCTGTATGGAGTTTGTATGTTCTCCCCATGACCGCGTGGGTTTTCTCCGAGATCTTCACTTTCCTCCCGCACTCCAAAGTCCTGGGATGTCAGGACTGTCTTATGAACAAAGACTGCATAGACTCGGTTTATACTCTCTAGAATTTAGGAGATTGAGAGGCGATCTTATAGAAACTTACAAAATTCTTAAGGGGTTGGACAGGCTAGATGCAGGAAGATTGTTCCCGATGTTGGGGAGGTCCAGGACAATGGGTCACAGCTTAAGGATAAGGGGGAAATCCTTTAGGACCGAGATGAGAAGGACTTTTTTCACACCGAGAGTGGTGGGTCTCTGGAACTCTCTGCCACAGAGGGTAGTTGAGGCCAGTTCATTGGCTATATTTAAGAGGGAGTTAGATGTGGCCCTTGTGGCTAAGGGGATCAGGGGGTATGGAGAGAAGGCAGGTACGGGATACTGAGTTGGATGATCAGCCATGATCATATTGAATGGCGGTGCAGGCTCGAAGGGCCGAATGGCCTACTCCTGCACCTAATTTCTATGTTTCTATGTTTCTAAAGACGTACAGGTTTGTAGGTTAATTGGCTTGGTATAAATGTAAATTGTCCCTAGTGTGTGTAGGATAGTGTTAATAAATGCGGGGATCGCTGGTCGGCGCGGACTCGGTGGGCGGAAGGACCCGTTTCCACGCTGTATCTGAACTAAACTAAAACTAAACTAAGTTGTAGGAAGGAAGCTATTTGCTGAACCTGGACGTTACAGTTTCAGGCTCCTGTACCTTCTTCCCAATGGCAGGAGTGAAATGAGAGCGTGGCCAGGGTGGTGTGGGTCTCTGATGAAGTTGGCCGCCTCTTCTGAGGCAGCGACTCCTGCAGATCCCATCAACTGAGGGGTGGTCAGACCGCACGATGGACCGGGCAGTGTCCGCCACTTCCTCTCTCCGTTCCAAGCAAGTTGGCACGATTCTCATGGGCCGCACGGCCTCTTTCTGCGCTGCCAGGAGTCACAGGTACACTCCGCAGAGCGATGGTGTAAAGCAAATATGCAACAAAAGCCAGCCTCGGATCGGCCGAGAGGTAAATTCTTGGAAAGGGGAAGGTAAACAAAAGAACACCACCTCGTGTTCTGTCTCACGCTACAGTGTACACAGAATGGATGGCTGCATTATAAGATTCTCAGTAACTAGTTGAATGAGTTCCAATTCAATTCCGATTTATCACTAGGAGACCATGTCAGCCTTGATAAACAATGAGCATTTTGAAATGTAATAGCTTTGTACTTACTCGGCGCCTAATGCCATGTGGGGCATAAGGTATAATCAGACCACACATGCACTGTAAGCCCTTCAGTATCATGCAGTGTCTCAGGATGCCTTCAACTATTAACCTGCATTGTGAGCCTGAAACTGGGGATTAACCGGTACTTGAACCCATGAACTTTAGACCCACATGAGAGAGTTCACACTCAACTGAAGCTCGTTTGCTAATAATAATGAAAAAAGGATTGGACCAGCAGAGAAATTTGTTTGAGAAATGTGTTTTAAGTACATTAAGAGCGCACTATAAAATATGAGCAAGAAACATAGAAACATAGAAAATAGGTGCAGGAGTAGGCCATTCGGCCCTTCGAGCCTGCACCGCCATTCAATGTGGTCATGGCTGATCGTAATATGTAGGCCAGTCGGCCCATCGAGCCTGCACCGTCATTCAATGTGGTCATGGCTGATCGTAATATGTAGGCCAGTCGGCCCATCGAGCCTGCACCGTCATTCAATGAGGTCATGGCTGATTGTAATATGTAGGCCATTCGGCCCCTCATGTCCGTTGAAGTGTTCCGACCCACAACGTGCATAATTTCATAAGTCACAGGGGCTGAAGTAGGCCATTCGGCCCATCGAGCCTGCCCTGCCATTCAATCATGGCTGATCTACCTCTCAACCCCACTCGTCTGCCTTTTCCCCTGTTTTCTTTCTCGTATCCTTTTTCTCCAGGGATGCCGCCTGACCCACTGAGTCACTACAGCTTTGTTGCGTCTATCTCCTATATATTGTGTATTTAGGTGTAGGGCCCAAAACAGTACACTGTGTTCTGGGTGTGGCCTTGCCAACATCCTGTACGACTGTGAAATAGACATTAAACAAAGGATACGTGGATTCAAGCTGTTTCAACACTGCCGCTGGCCTTGGCTTCTGCATCAGCTGCCTGGATCAGCCAATGCCCTGGAGTAACGACACATTCACAGCAGAAAAACTGTGCGTGGCACGGTGGCACAGTGGTAGAGTTGCTGCCTTACAGCGCCAGGGACCCCACACGCTAACACTATCCTACACACTAGGGACCTATAATCTGTGGACCTACAAACCTGTGTAGGAAGGAACTGCAGGTTCTTGTTTATATCGAAAATAGACAAAAAGTGCAGGAATAACTCAGCAGGTCAGGCAGCATCTCTGGGGGAAATAGGATGGGAAAAACCCTTTTCCAGGTTGAAGGAGGGTTCCAATCTGAAACATTCACCCATCCTTTTTTTCCAGAGATGCTGCCTGACCCGCTGAGTTATTCCTGCACTTTGTGTCTATTTTCGATATAAACCAGAACCAGAACCAGAGTTTCTCCGGGACTTTGTGTCCAACCAACAAAAACCCGCACGTCTTTGGGATGTGGGAGGCGACTGGAGCACCTGGGGGGGGAACCCACGTGGTCACAGGGGAGAACGTGCAAACTCCACACAGGCAGCACCCGAGATCAGGATGGAACCTGGGTCTCTGGCGCTGCGAGGCAGCGACTCTACCGCTAGTTTGTTGGCAGGCAGCTTCTCGTAAAGGGGGGACGGGAAGATACTGGAGGCTCTTTTTCAACGGGGGAACGAGCAAATGCTGCAGAGTAAGGGTTACGCTGTGTGAGACAGACCTGCTCTGCACATCGTCCACTTGTCCACTTGCCCACTGGCCGTGCCAAGATTGGCCCGCGCTCGGGGGCAGCTGCGGTGGCAGCTCAGAGAGATGGGGCAGCCTCCGATTCATAAGCCAATTCGAACGTGGATCCAAAGTTAAAACCCTCCCACCGCATATTTCAGGCAGAATCTGCTGCATCAGGAGAAGCCTGGGAATCCCAGCCTATTTATAGTCATGGCGTCATTCGGTGTGAGGTTACTTTGTGGCGTTCAGCACAACTGGCAGAATGATACTGAGTACACACAAATAACCTCCATGCTCTGGGCTGTGGAGATAGTCCAGCTTTGCCCCGGCAATGTGTCATTGACAGCCATGAAACACCCTTTCAAACACCCCGGGCAGGCAGTGTGGATTATCTGACAGCTCAACTTCACATCAGACATACACACACACACACGGATTAAAAAGTGGTCACGGTGGCGCAGCCTTACAGCAGAAAGCAGCACCGGAGACACGGGTTCAATCCCGACTACGGATGCCGTCTGCAAGTTGTCCCCGTGATCTGCGTGGGTTTTCTCCGAGATCTTCAGTTTCCTCCCACACCCCAAAGACGTACAGGTTTGTAGGTTAATTGGCTTGATAGATTCGCTCGATAAAATGTAAAAATTGTCCGACTTCCAGTATAGTCCCCTGGTGGACTCTTCAGATGTAATGACTCACAAGGTACAAGGTTTTGATCCAGGTCAACTTCCCCGTTCATTAAATCGCCCCGGGCCTTACCTCCACACAAGAAGGTGCGACAAACTCACGGTGTAGGAAGGAACTGCAGATGCTGGTGTAATCCGAAGATAGACACAAAGTGCTGGAGTAACTCAGTGGGTCAAGCCGCGCGTCGGACTGGGTCTGAAGAAGGACCCCAACCCGAAACGTCGCCCAGCGATCCCCGATACACCAGCGCACACTACACGCAAGGAACCATTTACAATTTACAACACTAGAGTTCTAACCCGCGTTTGGCCCATATCCAAAAGTCAAAGTCAAAGTCAAAAGAGTTTATTGTCATGTGTCCCTGACAGGACAATGAAATCTTTCTTTGCTTCAACACAACAGAACATAGTTGGCATTGACTACAGTTATATACGTAAATACACACATGAATTAATAAATTAATAAAGTGCAAATAACAGATGGAGGGATATTAATGTTCAGAGTTCTGAGCCAAGTTTAATAGCCTGATGGCTGTGGGGAAGTAGCTATTCCTGAACCTGGTCGTTGCAGTCTTCAGGCTCCTGTACCTTCTACCCGAAGGTCGCAGGGAGATGAGTGTGTGGCCAGGGCGGTGTGGGTCCTTGATGATGCTGCCAGCCTTTTTGAGGCAGTGACTGCGATAAATCCCCTCGATGGTAGGAAGGTCAGAGCCGATGATGGACTGGGCAGTGTTTACTACTTTTTGTAGTCTTTTCCTCTCCAGGGCGCTCAAATTGCCAAACCAAGCCACGATGCAACCGGTCAGCAAGCTCTAACCCACTAAACCTGTTCCATCCATGTACCTGTTCAAATATTTTTTAAACATTGTGATAGTCCCTGACTCAATTACTCCCGCCGGCAGCTCGTTACATACACTGAGCACCTTTTGTGTAAAAAAGTTACTCCTCAGGTTCCTATTAATTCTCTCGCCCGCCCCCCCACCTTAAGCCTATGTCCTCTGGTTCGTGATTCCCCTACTCTGGGTAAAAGATTCTCTGCATTTATCCTATGTATTTCTCTCTTGATCTTAGAAGTATCTGAGTGGAAACCAAAGCTGTCAAGATGACTATTACTTTAAAAATCAGCAGTTGCAGAAAGTGAGAGGGGTAACCTTTTAACTCAGAGGGTGAATAAAATCATGAGCTGTTATAAAATTAACTTTAATTTAATTTAGTTTAGTTTAGTTTTGGTACAGTGAAAATATGCCTGTAGTGTGCTAACCAGTCAGCGGAAAGACAATACATGATTCCAATCGAGCCGTCCACAGTGTACAGATACATGATAAAGGAATAACGTTTAATGCAAAATAAAGTCCTGAGACAAAAGGTGGAGACCGAAGAGATGGATAGTGTCGTTTAAGTTAGTTTAGTTTAGAGATACAGCGCTGAAACAGGCCCTTGGCCCCACCGAGTCCGCTCCGACCAGCGATCCCCGCATAGTAACACTTTCCTACACACACTAGGGACAATTTTTGCATTTACCAAGTGAAATTTACCTACAAACCTGTACGTCTTTGGAGTGTGGGAGGAAACCGAAGATCACGGAAAAAACCCACGTGGTCACGGGGAGAACGTACAAACTCCATATAGACAGCACCCGTAGTCAGGATCGAACCTGGGACTCTGGCGCTGCAAGCGCTGTAAGGCAGCAACTCTACCGCTGCGCCACCGTGCCGCCCCCAAAGTAGTAACAACTTGAGTCTGCCTCCTCTCTCCATCCCTTTCTTCAAAAACACAATTGTATTCATTCTTTCTCAGTTCTGAAGAAGTGTCTTTGACTAAAAATGCTGACTTGCTATCTCTCATTCGGTGAACTGCCTGAGGAGCGCGAGTCATTCTGCCATCATCTGTTTTTATTTCAGATTTCCAGCGCCTCCCATTTAAAACAGTTTTCAGCAGGCGTGGTGTGAGTTTGCGCCACTTTTTGTTCAGGGAATAGGGGCAGCACGGTGGCACTGCGGTGGAGTTGCTGCTTTGACCCGATGGGCTGAATGGCCTGATTCTGCTCCTATGACTTATGAACGTATGATAGAGGCATTTGCAGTATTTTGGCTTGGCAGGAAACAATGATCTTTTCTGCTTTGGAATTAACGATACGCTTTTGGGGCAGCACGGTGGCGCAGCGGTAGAGTTGCTGCCTCACAGCGCCAGAGACCCGGTTTCAATCCTGACTACGGGTGCTGTCTGTACGGAGTTTGTACGTTCTCCCCGTGACCTGCGTGGGTTTTCTTTGGGTGCTGCGGTTTCCTCCCACACTCACACAGATATCCAGTTTTGTAGGTTAGTTTTTCAGTTTTAACTTTGGAGAAACAGCACGGACAGAGCCCCTTTGGCCGACCTCGTCCGCACCGACCAGTGATCCCCGCACAGTGACGCTATCCTACACTCACGAGGGACACATTTTTTTTCTGCACACTGACACCAATCCAATAAACCTACCAATCTGTACGTCTTTCTAGTGTGGGAGGAAACCGAAGATCTTGGAGAAAACCCACGTGGTCACGGGAAGAATGTACAAACTCGGTACAGACAGCGCCTTTAGTGGAGGTCGAGCCTGGGTCTCCAGCGCTGCATGTGCTGTCAGGCAGCACCTCTACCGCCGCGCCATCGTGCTGCCCATAGTCACTTGGCAGGGTTGATTGGCTTTGGTTAAAATTGTAAATTGTCCCTAGTGTGTAGGATAGTGCTAGTGCGATGGGGATCGCTGGTCGGCATAGATTCGGTGGGCCGAAGGGCCTGTTTTCGTGCTCTATCTCCAAACTGGAACTAAACTAAAAATCAAGCATCAATTCCCCAAGGGGGAGCTCGCAAATATGGGACATTGAATGAGACATTTTATCTCCCTTGACTGTTTAAGAAGGAACTGCAGATGCTGGAAAATCGAAGGTAGAATCAGACTGAAGAAAGGTTTCGGCCCGAAATGTCGCCCATCTCCTTCGCTCCATAGATGCTGCCGCACCCGCTGAGTTTCTCCAGCGCTTTTGTCCGCCTTTAATCTCCGTCGACTATTCTGTTGCCCAGTTGACTCGGGTAAAAAGCAGGATTCTGGCAGGTTGCAGAAATACCTTGGCCAAACACAGTTGGTGATTGAAATAGGGTGTTCACCCACGCCTATAATCTGCTGATTTACTTCTGAAGAAGGGTGTTGCTCTTGAGTGAACGAGTGGTGGACAAGTTGGAACAAATAGCGCGTGAGTTAAGTCAATAACTGTAAATATGTTCACAGTGTCACTGGTTAGAGACACGCAAAAGCATATTTCTCTCATTAAAAAAAAATGACATTAAAGGACATTTGATCCATTGAGTCTACACTGTATCTGTGTCAAAAGGGATCCCATACATACACCAATGGAACAACATTCCAACGACACAGTCCCACCAATATTTACACCATATGGGAACACAAGAAATTTAGTTCAAAGATAGACACAATTGCTGGAGTAACTCAGCGGGACAGGCAGCATCTTTGGATCGAGACCCTTCTTCAGTTCCTTACTACATAGGAAATTGAGTTCAGTTCAGTTTAGATTAGTTTAGAGATACAGCGTGGAAACAGGCCCTTCGGCCCATCGAATCCACACACTATCCTACACTAAGGACAATTTACATTTATACCAAGCCAATTAATCTACAAACCTGTACGTCTTTGGACTGTGGGAGGAAACCAAAGTTCTTGGAGAAAACCCACGCTGGGGGGTCGTACAAACTGTGTACAAACAGCACCCGTAGTCAGGATTGAACCTGGGTCTCTGGAGCTGTAAACGCTGTAAGCGCAGCAACTCTACCGCTGCGCCACCGTTAGTTAGCTTAGTTTAATATCACATGTACTGAGGTACAGTGAGAAGCTTTTGTCGCCCAAAACCGCTCTCTAGTTGGTGATAGGATGGTTCAGTTGCCTGATGACAGCTGGGAAGAAACTGACCCTGAATCTGGAGGTGTGCGTTTTCGCACTTTTGTACCTCTTGCCTGATGGCGGAGGGGAGAAGAGGGAGTGTTGAGTTTTCCGTGATGATGCTGCCGGCCTTGCCGAGGCAGCGTGAGGTGTAGATGGAGTCAATTGAAGGTAAGTTGGTTTGCGTGATGGTCTGGGCTGAGTCCACAATTCTCTGCAATTTCTCGCAGTCTTGGATGGAGCTGTTCCCGATCCATGCTGTTTCATCCAAAAAATGCTTTCTCCAGCGCATCTGTAGGAGTTGGTGAGAGTTGTTGTCTTTGTGCCACTGTGTCAATGGGATGAAAAGTACTAAGTCAAATCTGTAAAGGCACAGTCGTGACTGTCCCACAGATTCAGAAGGTGTCACAGAAAGGCAGCAAACATATTTCTCAGTTATGGGCCAAACACAGGCAGGTCAGCATGGGAAAATAGGGCCGAAGGGCCTGGTTCCACCCTGAACCTGGGGGTGTGCATTTTTCACACTGCTGTACCTCTTGCCTGGTGGGAGAGAGGAGAAGAGGGAGTGACCGGGGTGAGACTCGTCCTTGACTATGCTGGTGGCCTTGCCGAGGCAGCGTGCTGTATCAGATATCAAAAGAGTATGTTGGAAGTTTGAATTCAAACAATAAAACAAATGTGGAATAAAATACTTGTAATCAACGAAGACGGCCCTGAAACTTCTGGTTTGTCCATTAATAGGAACAGTGTTTCATAAATGGCCTTCGGGAAAAGATACCTGGCATTCTCACCAGCTCTGGTCCCGACCATCAGACCTCACACCAATGCTTTTAACTCCTTATAACCATAACCATATAACAATTACAGCACGGTAACCGGCCTTCTCGGCCCTTCCAGTCCGTGCCGACCATTTATTTTCCCCTAGTCCCATCTACCTGCACTCAGACCATACCCCTCCATTCCTTTCCCGTCCATATACCTATCCACTTTACTTTTAAATGTTAAAATCGATCCTGCCTCCACCACTTCTGCTGGAAGATCATTCCACACAGCCACCACTCTCTGAGTAAAGAAGTTCCCCCTCATGTTACCCCTAAACTTCTGTCCCTTAATTCTCATGTCATGCCCTCTTGTTTGAATCTTCCCTGCCCTCAATGGGAAAAGCTTATCCACGTCAACTCTGTCTATCCCTTTTATCATTTTAAAGACCTCAATCAAGTCCCCCCTTAACCTTCTGCGCTCCAAAGAATAAAGACCCAACTTGTTCAACCTTTCTCTGTAGCTTAGTTGCTGGAACCCAGGCAACATTCTAGTAAATCTCCTCTGTACTCTCTCATGCCTCCAAAATAAGTTAGTGGGTAATTCTGGATGGAAAATAATTTCTAGCCCCAGTCAGTGGCCACCGAGGTTAAACAAAGTTATGAGGATCACCATTTGTTCTGTTTGTTATTGTCTCTTCTGTTTCACTTTAGTTTAGTTGACTTTAGAGATACAGCGCGGAAACAGGCCCTTCGGCCCACCGAGTCTGTACCGACCAGCGATACCCGCACGCTTACACTATCCTACTCGCATTTGGGATAATTTACAATTTTACCAAAGCCAATTAACCTACAAACCTGTACTTCTTTGGAGTGTGGCAGGAAACCAAAGATCTCGGAAAAAAACCCACGCAGGTCACGGGGAGAATGTACAAACTCCGTGCAGACAAGCACCCGTAGTCGGGATCGAACCGGGGTCTGCTGCTGCTGTGAGCACTGTAAGGCAGCGACTGTACCGTTGCACCACCGTGCCACCCACTGTACTGGTTGTTGTATGGGTGTTACATCACATCCTGTTGACCCGTTTACAGAATTGGACTAACTATACTCTTTGTGTCAGCGGTTTTCATTTTGAAGCTGATCGGAAGATTTGGACACCAGGACCTAACAGGCACGGTGGCGCAGCGATAGAGTCGCTGCCTTACAGCTCCGGAGACCCGGGTTCGATCCTGACTACGGGTGCTGTTTGTGCGGAGCCTGTACACTCTCCCTGTGATTGCGTGGGTTCTCTCCGGGTGACCCAGTTTCCCTCCACATGTGCGGTTAATACTTTAATCGGCCTCTGTAAATTGTCCCTGGTGTGAAGGATAGAACGAGTGTACGGGTGGGTGATTGTTGGTCAGCACTGACTCAGTGGGCCGAAGGGCCTGTTTCCATGGTGTATCTTTAAATTAAACTAAACTAAACTGAGGCACGGAACAGACTACTCAGCCCCTTGAGTTTGTTCCACTATTTAAAACTTGACCTAATCCTTGACTTGATTCCTACAATAGGGATCCTTGGCTAACAAAATGCCATTGCTTTTGTGTGCTCCTACCATAGGGACATAGCATCAGACAGCGTGGAAACAGGCCCTTCGACCCAATAGGCAGGCCCTTTGACCCACACAAAACTACAGTTGTCCCACCTGCCTGTGTTTGGCCCATAACCAAGACATTAGTTTGCTGGCCTTTCTTTAACACCTTCTGAATCTGTGGGACAGTAACAACTGCGTCTTTACAAAAACAACATTAGGATTTTACGTGTTTCAGAAGGAACTGCAGATGCTGGAAAATCAAAGGTAGACAAAAGTGCTGGAGAAACTCAGCGGGTGCAGCAGCATCTATGGAGCGAAGGAAATAGGCAACGTTTTGGGCCGAAGATTTTCGGTCTGAAGAAGGGTTTCGGCCCGAAGCGTTGCCTATTTCCCTTGCTCCATAGATGCTGCCGAACCCGCTGAGTTTCTCCAGCACTTTTGTCTATTAAGATTTTACTTAGCCCGGACCATCACACCTTCCATTGAGGCCGTCTACGCCTCATGCTCCCTCAGCAAGGCCAGCAACATAATCAAGGACGACACGCACCCTGGCCACACCCTCTTCTCCCCTCTCCCACCAGGCAAGAGGCACAAAAGTGTGAGAACGCACACCTCCAGATTCAGGCACAGTTTCTTCCCAGCTGCTACCAAACAACTGAACAATCCTATCACCAACTAGAGAGCGGTCCTGAGCTATCACCTACCTCATTGGAGACCCTTGGACTATCTCCAATCGGACCGTACTGGACCTTATCTTGCACTAAACGTTATTCCCTTTATCCTGTATCTGTACACTGTGGACGGCTCGATTGTAATCATGTACATAGTCTCTCCGCTGACTGGATAGCACGCAACAAAAAGCTTTTCACTGTACCTCGGTACGAGTAACAATAAACTAAACTAAACTAATCTCACGTAGGTGTAGATGTATTTTTGAACGATCGAGGAACTGATGGTTAAGGGGAACTGGCTCAGAAGATGAATTGAGACTTAGACTAAATCAGATATGATCATAATAGCCAGAAAACCGTCGGGGAGCCAGCAACCTGCTCCTGCACGTATTTTCTTAAGCACGTAATATTTTCTAGCAAAGCCAGACACAAAATGCTAGAGTAACTCAGCGGGTCAGGAATAGGTGACGAATCGGGTCGAGTCCCTCCATCCGACTGAGAGGCGGGGGCGAGGGAGGCTTAGAGATATGGAAGGGTAAGGTGTAAAGAGGACAGATCAAAGGGGACGATGCTCAAGAAGAATGTAAAATGGTTCATTGTTAGCTGAGGGGAAGGTGACAAGCAGTTGAACCGCAAGCTCAGTGCAACTGGTCGGAGAACTAGGATGGGGAGGGACAGAGAGAGGAAGGGTAGCAAGTTAGAGAAATCAAACGTCATATCACTCGGTTGTAAAGCTGCCCAAGCGAGATATGAACATTCTGCCCTTTAACTAACTGCTAGGAAGGAAACTGAGAGGCTCTGTATTATCATCAATTGCCACAGTTTCTTTTAAGTCACCCCATAGTTCCAGGAGACAATAAAAATCACCAGGTTTAATAAAGTTCGTAAGTACCCAGTTGAATATGCCTCCTATTGCAGTTTGACTTGCAATCAGTAAATGTTTAATTTTAACACTCACTTCACCTCGGCAGTGTTTTCCATTCACCCCCTCAGTTTGATTTCTGTTTGCTGCTGCACAGTCATAACAAACCCCTCCCACCTCAACCCACCCCATCCTGTGTAGGTCAAATGAATATTACTTTAATTACCTGGAAAGTAAAAGAACTGGAAATACCAGCAAGCTGGTAGCAGGGAGAGGGGGCGAGGGGTGGCGTGTAGATAGGGGTGACACATCTCAAAGGACGGGTGGCGCAGCGGTAGAGTTGCTGCCTTGCAGCGCTTGCAGCACCGGTTTGATCCCGACTACGGGTGCCGTCTGCAGGGCTGCCAACATGGGGTGGGAGTTGAGTGGGAGAAATTGCGAGGGAGTGTAGCGACCAAGGGGGGGGGGGGGAAGGGTGGTATCCCCCCTCCCACGATAGGGAGCTTCTGCATTTTTCAGCTTGAAATTGTGCAATCTGGTGCATACTGTAGCGAGTCTTTTAACTTACACTTGAATGCAACATTTATGCTTTAAATTGGATTAGGTATGAATAAGGTTAGGCTAAATTACATTCTTAAGTGCATTCCACATTCCATGTGTTCAGAAGGGTCTCTTTGTGTAGGAAGGATCTGCAGATGCTGGTTTAAACCGAAGATAGATACAAAAAGCTGGAGTAACTCACCAGGTCAGGCAGCATCTCTGGAGAAAAGGAATAAGTGACATAGAAACATCGAAAGCAGGCCATTCGGCCCTTCGAGCCAGCACCGCCATTCAGTATAATCATGGCTGATCATCCAAAATCCGTACCCCGTTCCTGCCTTCTCCCCATATCCTTTGATTCCGTTAGCCCTAATATTTCAAGAGAGAGCTATTTCTAACTCTCTCTTGAAAACATGAATTAACATCCACTGCCCTCTGTGGCAGAGAATTCCACAAATTCACAATTCTCTGGGTGAAAAAGTTTTTCCTCCTTTCAGTTCTAAATGGCCTACCCCTTATTCCTACACTGTGACCCCTGGTTCTGGACTCCCCCAACATCGGGAAAAACTTTCCAGCATCTAGCTCGTCCAATCCCTTAAGAATTGTATATGTTTCTATAAGATCCCCTCTCATCCTTCTAAATTCCAGGGAACATAAGCCCTGTCGATCCATTCTTTCATCATATGTCAGTCCCACCATCCCGGAAATGAACCTGATGAACCTAACCTGATGAACCTAGCCTGATGCGCCCTCAATACCAATCTCCTGAAATTAGGAGACCAAAACTGCACACAATATACCAGGGGTGCAGCAGGGCCTTGTACATCTATCACCCTTTCCCTTAAACACCTCTTAGTATTAGATGTCGGATGTGAACTCAGCGCCAGACTACCATATAATTGTTCCCAACAAGCTGAAGAATGGCAGGGAGAGACTTGTATGTGTTAAGAAGGGTCTCTTGGTGTTGCAAGGAACTGCAGACGCTGGTTTAAACCGAAGATAGACCCAAAACGCTGGAGTAACTCAGCGGGTCAGGCAGCATCTCTGGAGAAAAGGAATGGGTGATGTTTCGGGTCTAGATCCGTCTTCAGACTCAAGAAGGTTCACAACCCGAAACGTCACCTACTCCTTTTCTCCAGAGTCCCGCTGGATTGCTCCAGCTTTCTGTGTCTCTGGACATGTTAAGTAAAGGCTGTGGAACCAAATAACTTTTGACCTTCTGACCCTACTTCTGAAACTCAACAGGAACTAATTTTACAACTGTTGACCAATGTACATATGTTACGTCTCACATTTAGTGCCAAGAACCCAGAATTAATTTCCACTACTTAAAGTTTTAATGCTGCATTTCCTGCCAAAGATGCCAGCTTTTTTTCCCAATAGTGTTCCTGTAATAGAAACATAGAAACATAGAAATTAGGTGCAGGAGTAGGCCATTCGGCCCTTCGAGCCTGCACCGCCATTCAATATGATCATGGCTGATCATCCAACTCAGTATCCCGTACCTGCCTTCTCTCCATACCCTCTGATCCCCTTAGCCACAAGGGCCACATCTAACTCCCTCTTAAATATAGCCAATGAACTGGCCTCAACTACCCTCTGTGGCAGAGAGTTCCAGAGACTCACCACTCTCTGTGTGAAAAAAGTCCTTCTCATCTCGGTCCTAAAGGATTTCACCCTTATCCTTAAGCTGTGACCCCTCGTCCTGGACCCCCCCAACATCGGGAACAATCTTCCTGCATCTAGCCTGTCCAACCCCTTAATCTAGGTGAGAAAAAGGATTCTGTAAATAAGAACTTGTTGCACAGTCTAGGAGTAGAGATGCTGCTTCACGGAGCCAGGGGCCAGGGTTCGATACTGACTACGGGCGCTGTCCGTACAGAGTTTGTACATTCTCCCTGTAACTGCGTGGGTTTTCTCCGGGTGCCCCGGTTTCCTCCCACACTCCAAAGACGTGCAGTTTTGTAAGTTAATTGGCTTCAGTAAAATTGTAAATTGTCCCTTGGGTGTAGGATCGAGCTGGGGTACGGGGTGGTCGCTGGCCGGCGCGGACTCGGTAGGCCGCACGTCCTGTTTCCGCGTCTAAAGTAAACTCTAACGGTGCAACTTCTGCAAGAGAATGGAGATTATTGAGGAATAAATCAAAATGCTTGTTAAGTATTAAAGAGAGGAAACAGTTCTGCTGCCTTGGAGAATCCAAACAAAGTCAAGATCTTCAAATTAAACTCAGATTGTTCAGGGTGTTGTCAGGAGGTAATTACTCATTCGCAAGAGAGACGGGATCTGAAACATCCTGACCCCAAATAAGAGGGTGTGTGATCAATTATAAACATTGAAATAGATTGGTGACACAAGGAACTGCAGACGCTGAAACTCAAGGTTTTGCAGTAAAGGGCCTGTCCCACTGTACGAGGTAATTCAAGAGTTCTCCCGGGTTTCCCCTGATTCAAACTTGGAGAATTACGGTAATAACCGCTCATAGGTGCTCGAGGTTCTCGTGGACTTTTGTCAACACGTTGAAAAATCTTCACAAGCTTACCCCGTTTCCCGAGTACCTGCCGTTAGCGTTACGCGCCGCTAAGAGACATCCCGAGCTCTGACGTACCCGCTACGTACATTCTACGTACTTACCACGAGTTTGATTTTTGTTTAAACTCGGGAGAGCTCTTGAATTACCTCGTCCCTTAACCCAGCGAGTCAGGCAGCATCTCCAGAGGCTACAATTCGGGTCGGGACCCTTCTCTAGTTTGGTAAAGGTATCAAAGGATATGGAACCAAGAAGTTGGGATGGAAATTGAGGATTGGAAATAGAATTGATAGATGCCGATCAGACCAGACTCAGCTTTGGAACAATCTTGACCAGCTTACTTAGTTTAGTTTAGTTTAGTTTAGTTTAGTTTAGTGCTACAGCATGGAAACAGGCCCTTCAGCCCACAGAATCTACATCGACCATCGACCACCCATGTTATCCCACTTTCTCATCCACTCCCTGCACACGAGGGGCGATGCCACAGAGGACAATTAACCTACAAACCCGCACGTCCTCGGGATGTGGGAGAAAATCGGAGCTCCCGGCCGTGGTCGCTGGATGAGCATGCAAACTCCAAACAGACAGCACCTGAGGTCAGGAAGGAACCCGGGTCTCTGGCGCCGTAAGACAGCGAATCTACCAGCTGTGCCACCCTGCCACTTAATACCAAAATAAAACGGGTAATGGTTTCATCATTTTCAGGTTTTTGCCGAGTTGGCACTTCTCGTTCGCTTTATGAAAGTTTCAAACACAAATATTCCATGGAAGATCTCGTTGAGTTTGAACTCTTTGTCACTTATAATGAATAAGAAATATCACGTGAGAAGCACATTTACTAGATTGCAAAACGCCAACTTCAATGGAAAGCCAATCGTCATAAGTTTACATATGAAAATTCCCAGCTCTTGATTAAAATATCAAAGTATATCTGTGGCGGATTGGCAGCAAATCAGCATTTGATTGTGCGTGTCATCACATGCCACGTAGTGTAGAGATTCAGGGCTTTCGCAAACTTCATGTGCTTCCAGGTTTATGCTACGTTCTGCATGTTCTATCGAACAGTGGAAAGTCCCTAGGATTAGTTCCATTTAGAAATCAGCAATAATCTTTCCTCTTCTTTGATTCGAACGTGTAGAACACAGAACAGCACGGCGTGGGCCCTTCAGCCCAAGGTTTCTGTGAAACTAATTACATATTCCTGCACATTTCTCCCCATTTCATGACTGTCCGTGTGCCCGGTTAAATGCTGCAGAACATTGCTATCTTTAGGGGTGGTACGGTGGCGCCACGGGTAGAGCTGCTGCCTTACAGCGCCAGAGACCTGGGTTCGATCCCGACTACGGGCGCTTGTCTGTACGGAGTTTGTATGTTCTACCTGTGACCACGTGGGTTTCCTCCGGGTGCTCCGGGTTCCTCCCACGTGCCAAAGACGTGCAGGTTTGCAGGTTAATTATTCTTTGTGAATTGTCCCGAGTTTGTCGGATAAAGCTTGTGTGCAGGTGATCGATGGTCAGCGTGGACTCGGTGGGCCGAAGGGCCTGTTTCCATGCTGTATCTCTAAACTGAACTAAACCTGCTGGGTAACTCCAGCTCATTGTCTCCTTTAAAGTTTCCCCTCTCCCCTTAAAACTATGCCTTTCGGAAAAGGCCCTTCGGCCCATTGAGTCGGCGCCGACCAGCGATGACCCCGTACACTAGCACGAACTTACACGCTGGGGACAATTCACAATTTTAATGAGGACCAATTAGCCTGCAAAGCTGCGCGTCTTTGGGATGTGGGAGGAAACCGGAGCTTCCCGGAGAAAACCCATGCATGTCTCGGGGAGAACGTACAAACTCCGTACAGACAGCACCCGCAGTCAGGATTGAAGCTAAGTCTCTGGCGCTGTAAGGCAGCAACTTTACCGCTGCCCCACCGTGCCGCCCATAGCTAATACTTCCTAAACTCAGCAATGGTATGAATGACTGTGGATACTGGAGACTTTAGTAGAAACTAAAGCGGTGGAGGAACTCAGTGAGTTGAGGAGCATCACTGGAGGGAAATGGACACGGTTTACGATTTTAAGTAAAGTTATTCCGGGTACTATGTTGGCAAGGATGTTGAAATAAGCTGGAGACACAAGAGACTGCAGAAGCTGGAGTGAGTAAAACACACAACTCAGCAGGGCAGGCAGCATCTGGGGAGGGAGTGGACAGGAGGTATTTTAGGTCGGGACCCATCTTCATTATTTTACAACAATATAATTTACAAAACAAACAATATAAACCCACCCACCATCGTAATACAAAATTACCGCAAATTCTTAATACTAAATATTAAATAACTATAATAACATTCTGGTCCAGGCATTCGCCCCCCCCCCCCTCCCTGCCCAGTGGTCACGGACCTCCACCATGGACCCGGGGGGTTCCATTTTGAGGGGTACCTAGGCATGGATGTAACCCCAGAAGGGGAGCAGGCAGTCAGCTCAGGCAGAGCCCACTTCCGCATGATGCCATGACCCACGAATGGCAATAGACAATAGGCGCAGGAGTAGAGGCCATTCGGCCCTTCGAGCCAGCACCACCATTCAATGTGATCATGGCTGATCATCCCCAATCAGTACCCCGTTCCTGCCTTCTCCCCATATCCCCTGACTCCGCTATCTTTAAGAGCCCTACCCAGCTCACTCTTGAAAGCATCCAGAGAACCTGCCTCCACCGCCCTCTGAGGCAGAGAATTCCACAGACTCGCTGCGAGAAAAAGTGTTTCCTCGTCTCCGTTCTAAATGGCTTACTCCTTATTCTTGATGGCCAGCTTGGCCCTGGACATCCTCTGCTCTACCCACTCCACTGCCCACAGGATGCCCAAAGATGAGGCTGGTGGGGCTGGAGCCTGCAGAACATTCTTGGGTCTACTCACAGACGGGTATTTGCTTGTTTGATTCTTAATAGTTTTAGTTTTTGGAGATACAGCGTGGAAACCAGGCCTTTCAGCCCACCGAGTCCGTGCCGACCAATGGTCTCCGCATATTAACACTACCCTACACACACTAGGGATGATTTACATTTATACAAAGCCAATTAACCTGCAAACCTGTACATCTTTGGAGTGTGGGAGGAAACTGAAGATCTCGGAGAAAACCCACGCGGTCACGGGGCGATGTGTACGGACTCGGCACTGACAAGCACCTGTGGTCAGGATCGAACCAGGGTCTCTGGCGCTGCAAGCGCTACAAGGCAGCAACTGTACCGCTGCGCCACCGTGCTGCCCCATTCTTCTTGCTGCCTGTCAAGGTAAATCTACTAAGAAATTTTACCTTTGCTCAAGCGAAGAGACATTGTGTTGGGCAGTGTCTGTCGACCAATTTATACCAGATGTTGTTTGTGGACTGTTGCCCAAGAAACTCTTTAACCTTCTGTTCCAGCTAACACGATGTGTGTGTATTCGCCAGCTCTTCATAACGCAGCATTGCTAAAGTTGATGCATGTTGTCGCAGTGTGGAAAGACTTCGACTAATACTGTGCAACCTCACAGTGTGCATTAGGTCATTGGGTTCTTCTGAAATCTAGACACCGTAGAATGGAACATAGGAGGAAAGTTACCATTCAAGCTCCTTGACCATTTTAAACATCGAAGTTCAAAGGCGAGTTATTCTGTGGGACAATGTGTCATTTTTAGCCATGGAGTACCTGGCTGTGAACCGTATTTCCATGGGCACTGGCATGGGCGCCAGCTATGCCTGCCTTTTTGTTGGTTATGTCGAATAATTCTTGTTGCAAATGTACATTGGCAGTTTCCCCCATCTCTTTATCTCCCTGTCTTACACATTTCGTATTTAATCTTATGGCCTTTGTCCAACCTCTGCCAAAACCAAAATCCCCACCATCCGTACCTACCTAACACTTGCCAGACTTTGTGTTGCCACCACCTCCCTTTACACCAAAGTTAGACACAAATTGCTGGAGTAACTCAGCAGGTCAGGCAGCATCTCTGGAGAAAAGGAACAGGTTATGTTTGGGGTCGAGACCCTACTTCCGGTCTCGAACCCAAACGCCACCTACTCCTTTTCTTTTTTTTTCAAAATAGACTTTTTTCATGAACCGTGCGAAAAATTAATCCTACATTTTGGGAGGCTTTACAAATTGTTCAATACAGTCTATGTACATTGCTCAAAATTCACGAATCTGTCCCCCACCCGTGCCAGTTATGTGGCCCCCCCTGGCGTGGGACACCTTCCCTTATTTTGAGGGGTGTCTCCGCCACACCCTGCCCCCCGTGTCCAGCAGCAGAAGGACCCTAGACTGTAGTCCTCCACCAAGTCCTTTTCTCCAGAGATGCTGTCTGACCCGCTGAATAAATCCAGCAGTTTGTATTTTTGTTTTGTAAACCAACTTCTGTAGTTCCTTCAGTCTACGTTTGGCAAGGCAAGGGTTACATCCCTCAATAACACTGTGACCTTCATAGCCAACATAGTGCTCAATGTTTGTATTTAAAAAGGATTCTGACTGAAAGGTTCTCCCAAAATTAAAATCAAGACAAGTTTTCAATAGATATATTTTGAAGTAAACACCGTCGACATAACTAGGCCTGAAGCAAGCTATGTGTAAAAATTGGGGTGCCACAATGTTTTAGGTGGCGGTGCTGCTGCCTCACAGTGTCAGAGACTCGCCCTTGACCCTGACCTCCGTGTGTGCTGTCTATGTGGAGTTTGCACGTTCTCCCTGTGACCATTTGGTTTTCCTCCAGGTGCTCCCACATCCTGAAGACATGCGGGCTTGTAGGTTAATCGGTCTCTGTGAATTGCCCCTGGAGTGCAGGGAGTGGATGAGAAAGTGGGATCACATAGAACCAGTGTGAATGGGTGATCGATGGTCAGAGTGGACTAGGTGGGCCGAAGGGCCTGTTTTCATGCTGCCACTTACAATCAATCAGTCAAATTTAGCAACTCTACTTCATATTTAATTTGAATCAAAAGGCAGAAGCAGAAGTTTTTTAAAAAGTTGGAAATATTTCCTCGGGATTTTTAAAATGTTTCCAGTGTTACATGACATCAGCTCTCTGCAGAAACCAGCTGATGGGACTTTCGAATGGTTACAGTTTCATAACGTAAACTTTAGATTGTGGATTCCCAAAAGTATGTCTCAATATTCAATCCATGGAAAAGCCAAAGAGTTGCTTTGTTGTTTCTGAACTGAAAATGACATTCCAGGTGAGAGGGAAGGTGCGTTTCCCTCAGACGTCATCGATGGTTTGGAATTCACCCTTTGGAAAAGGTGGATTCCAGATCCCAGTGGCGCAGCGCCAGAGACCCGGGTTGGATCCTGACTGCGGGTGCTGTCTGTGCGGAGTTTGTACGTTCTCCCTGTGACCGCGTGGGTTTACTCCGCACGCTCCGGTTACCTCCACGTCCCAAAGACGTGCAGGTTTGTTAGGCTACCTTGTTAGGTGTGGAGGATAGAATTAGGGTATGGTCGGTGTGGACCCAGTGGGCCGAAAGGCCTGTTTCCACATTGTTTCTTTAGACTTTAGACTTTAGCGGTTAAACTTTGGAGACACAGTGCGGAAACAGGCCCTGTGGCCCACCCAGCAACGATGTCCCCGGTAAAAGCCCTGTCCCACTGTACCAGTTCATTCAAGAGTTCTCCCGAGTTTGCCCTGATTCGAACTCGGAGATTTACGGTAACGGCCGCTCGTAGGTACTCGGGGCTCTCGTGGACGTTTTTCAACATGTTGAAAAATCTTCACGAGTCTTCCTGAGCTTACCACGTTTCCCGAGCACCTGCCGTTAGCGTTACGAGCCGCTGAGAGACGTCCCCGAGCTCCGACATACCCACTACTTACATTTTACGTGCTTCCACGGTTTTTTTTTTTTAACTCGGCTGAGCTCTTGAATGAGCCCGTACAGTGGGACAGGGCATTTACACTATCCTACACGCACACTTGGGACAATTTACAGTTGCACCAAAGCCAATTCACCGACAAACCTGCACGTCTTTGGAGTGTGGGAGGAAAGCAGAGACTCCGGAAAAATCCCACAAGGTCGCAGGGAGAGGGTACAAACTCTGTACAGGCAACACCCGTAGTCAGGACCGAACCCGGATCACTGGCGCTGAGAGGCAGTAGCTCTACCACTCAACTGCAGTGCAGATTCAATTGTATCCGACAAAAGGGAAGTGGATGAGCATTTAAAGGTCGTTAACTAATGCCGAGATTGTCGAGTCTAAAGTCTTTGTTCGCACTGTAATCACTGCTGGGTCTTGGCTCAGCAATGCTGTGAGCTCTAGCGAATAAATTAATTCTCGCAGTGTGAGACCCATTTACTTAGATTCATGCTGCGTACATTTCACACCATCCAACGTGACCCCACCACTCGCCACATCTTCCCATCTCCCCCACTGTCTGCCTTCCGCAAAGACCGCTCCCTCCGCAACTCCCTTGTCAATTCTTCCCTTCCCTCCCGCTCCATCCCTTCCCCGGGCACTTTCCCTTGCAACCGCAAGAGATGCTACACTTGTCCCTTCACCTCCCCCATCCACTCCATTCAAGGACCCAAGCAGTCGTTCCAGGTCCGACAGAGGTTCACCTGCACCTCCTCCAACCTCATCTACTGCATCCGCTGCTCCAGATGCCAGCTGATCTATATCAGCGAGACCAAGTGGAGGCTTGGCGATCGTTTCGCCGAACACCTCCGCTCGGTCCGCAATAACCAACCCGACCTCCCAGTGGTTCAGCACTTCAACTCCCCCTCCCATTCCATATCCGACCTCTCTGTCCTGGGCCTCCTCCACGGCCAGAGTGAGCAACACCGCAAATTGGAGGAACAGCACCTCATATTCCGCTTGGGGAGTCTGCATCCTCTGGGCTTGAACATTGAATTCTCTCAATTCTGTTAACCCTTGCTGTCTCCTCCCCTTCCTACCTCTCCCTCAGCCCTCGGGCTCCTCCTCCTCCTTTTTCCTTTCTTCCCCCCTCCGCTGGGACAGAAGAGAAGAGGGAGTGGCCAGGGTGGGTGTGACTGGTCTTTGATTTGCTGCTGGCCTTGCTGAGGCAGCGTGAGGTGTAAATGGAGACAATGGAAGGGAGATTGTATTGTGTGATGGTCTGGGCTGCGTCCACAATTCGCTGTCATTTCTTGCGGTCTTGGAATACTTCAGTTGATCAAGAATTAAACAGGTGTTTTGGATAATCAATCCTGAATGTTTAGTTTGCGTACGAGTTTCTTCCAAGCTTTCCTCTGACTTCGACATTTTACAGCATTCTATGCACATGCTAAATTATAATTGTATCGTTGATACAACCCGAAACATCATTGTACCATGTTTAGTTTAGTTTCGAGATACAGTGCTGAAAAAGGCCCTTCAGCCCTCCAGGTCCGTGCCGACCAGCGGTCACTGCATATCTACACTATCCGACACACGCTAGGGATAATTTGTACATTTACCAAGCCAATTTACCTACAGACCTGCGCGTCTTTGGAGTGTGGGAGGAAACAGAAGATCTCGCAGTCACGGGAAGAACGTACAAACTCCGCACAGACAGCGCCCGTGGTCAGGATCGAACCTGGTGTCCGGCACTGCAAGCACTGTAAAGCAGCAACTCTACCGCAGTGCCACCATGCCACCCACAACTCCAGAGATATTGCCCGACCCACTGAGGTACTCTGGCACTCCTTGACTTATGTTGTAAACCAGCATCTGCAGCTCCTTGTTTCTCCCTCTTGTGTGCAAATGGAATGAAATAGAAACATAGAAACATAGAAATTAGGTGCAGGAGTAGGCCATTCGGCCCTTCGAGCCTGCACCGCCATTCAATATGATCATGGCTGATCATCCAACCCAGTAACCCGTACCTGCCTTCTCTCCATACCCTCTGATCTCTTTAGCCACAAGAGCCACATCTAACTCCCTCTTAAATATAGCCACTGAACTGGCCTCAACTACCCTCTGTGGCAGAGAGTTCCAGAGACCCACCACTCTCTGTGTGAAAAAAGTCCTTCTCATCTCGGTCCTAAAGGATTTCCCCCTTGTCCTTAAGCTGTGACCCCTTGTCCTGGACCTCCCCAACATCGGGAACAATCTTCCTGCATCTAGCCTGTCCAACCCCTTAAGAATTTTGTAAGTTTCTATAAGATCCCCTCTCAATCTCCTAAATTCTAGAGAGTATAAACCGAGTCTATGCAGTCTTTGTTCATAAGACAGTCCTGACATCCCAGGAATCAGTCTGGTGAACCTTCTCTGCACTCCCTCTATGGCAATAATGTCCTTCCTCAGATTAGGAGACCAGAACTGTACGCAATCCACGCAGGTCATCTATTCGTGAAAGAAATCCTTTTGCTGGAACATTTTTATGTATATGTAAATTATTTGATCCATTTAGAAATAGAGCTACATAGTTTAAAACACGCCCTTCGGCCCAAATTGTCCATGCTGCCCGAGCTGCTATTCTGGGCTGGCCGCATCCGCCTGCATATAATAATAATTAAAATACATGTGATTTACGGGCGCCTTTCAGGACTCGCAAGGACACCTCACAGATTAAAACAAGCAAATTACAAACATATAAACAAAATGAAACAAAAAAGTAGTAGGGACATCCACAATACACAATTCAAAGAGAGAGCAGCGGCAGCTAATCGCGCCAGCGTTCACGCTCACTTCCGGCAGCCATCTTGCAAACAGAACACTCAAAACACATTTCACATGACCATCCACCACAGTGACTCCTACACACTCCTCACTGTGGTGGAAGGCGAAATAGAGTTCAAATCGTTCCCCTAGCTCTTCTTCGGTCGTGGGCCTCGAGCCCCCGTTGACGGGGCGATCTTGACTCGTGTAGCCAGTGGCGTCCGCGTCGAGGCGATCCGCTCCTGCATCGGGGGGGATGCCAGCTCCCCCGCGCCGGGCTATCGAACCTCGCGTCGGGGCTGGTCGAGCCTTCCGCGACATTCCCTGACTCGGCCTCTCCCGAAGACTGCGAGCCCTTGTTGTTAAAGTCCACGATGGGAGCGATCCCAGGCAAGGGATCCGCTCCGATGTTAAATCCACGCCCCGCGGTGGGGCTCACGACAGTCCGAGGAGCTCCACTGATGGTAGGCCGCAGAGCCCGGAGAATGTGATCCGAAAAATAATCATATCTCCGGCAAGGTAAGAACCTGAAAAAAAGGTTCCCCCGATCCCCTCCCCCCACATAAAACAAACCGAAGAACATTAAAACAAACTTCTAACAAACTAAACAATAACAAAAAGAGACAAAAGACAAACAGACTGCCGGTGGGGCTGCCATCTCCCCGTGGCCACGCCCCCACGCATATGGCCCACATCCCTCGAAATCCTTCTTATTTACACACTACATCTATCTGAATGTTTTTTGAAAGTCTTAATTGCGTGTGCTTCTGTAGATTCCCCCAGCAGCTTGCTCCAGATATGGATCAATCTCAAAGTGAAAATGTTGGCCCTGAAGTCTCTCTTAAATCTCTTCCCTCTCACCTGAATCCTATGCCCTCTAGTTTTGGAATCCTCTACCGCGGGAAAGAGAATGGAGATGGGCCTGCTTTGGTGTGGGTCCGCATAGGGTTTGTAAATGTCACAGGATTATTGTTTGATTTGTGGGATTGTTTAGATGAGTTTAGTTTAGTTTATTGTCACGTATACCGAGACACGGTGATTAATCTCCTGTTTTAATTGGTGCACGTCTCCGAATTATGCCTAAAATGTAAGATTGGCGCAGTGGTAGAGTTGCCGCCTTACAGCGCCAGAGACCCGGGTTCGATCCTGACAGCGGGTGCTGCCTGTAGGGAGATTGTACGCTTTAAGAGAATGGAGATTGAGGAAAAAAAATCAAAGTGATCATTAAGTTTAAAGAAAATAAACAGTTCTGTTGCCTCGGAGAATCCAAACAAAGTCAAGATCTTCAAATTAAACACAAATTGTTCAGGGTGGTGTCTGGAGGCAATTACTCCTTACGTAAGAGAGACGGAATCTGGAACGTCCTGACCCCAAATAAGAGGGTATGTGATCAATTATAAACCTCAAAATAGATTGGAGACACAAGAAACTGCAGACGCTGGAGTTTTGAGTGAAATTCAAGGTGTTGCATTAACTCAGCGGGTCAAGCAGCATCTCTAGTGGACATGGACAGGCGACATTTTGGGTCGGACCCCTCCTCTAGAATCTAAAATATTGCATGTCACGGCGGGCTCACTTAGAGAACATGAGGGTAAGACATTTATTTTATTAATGTACAGGCTGGGTGGAAGCCCATTGTTGATGGCACAAGTGATTGGTTCTGTGATGTCAATTAGGTTCTCCTTTTTATTAAGTATTTCTCAAGTCTCAGATGACTTCCTGTTTTGGTTAGCTGTGTCACAAACTCAAACTGAAACTGAAATGAGTAACATTCTTTTGAAACTAAAGATTTCCAGGGTAGCCCGGGCTCTGACTGAATGTAAAACCACAGGAAGGTGCAAGATGGAGACAGGAATCAGTTCCTCTTCAAGCAACCTCGAGCTTAATATGTTCTCTCATTGCGTCAGAGCTGGGCGAGAAGGTTAAAGCGTCATGTGAACGTAGCTCCCACACCATAAACAGAACATATTTGAATAGTCATAGAGTCATACAGTGTGGAAACAGGCCCTTCGCCCCAACTTGCCCACACTAACCCACATGTCCCAATTACACTCGTCCCACCTACCTGCACTTGGTCCATATCCCCCCAAACCTGTCCAATCCATGAACCCGTCTAACTGTTTCTTAAACGTTGGGATAGTCCAAGCCTCAACTACCTCATCTGGCAGCTTGTTCCATACACTCTCCGCCATTTGTGTGAAGAAATGACCCCATCAATCTTTTCCCCTTCACCTTGAACCTACAGTATGTCCTCTGGTCCTCGATTCCCCTACTCTGGGCAAGAGACTCTGTGCATCTACCCGATCTATTCCTCCCATGATTTTGAGCACCTCTACAAGATCACCCCTCATCCTCCAAGGAATAGAGACCCAGCCTGCTCAACCTCGCCCTATAGCTCACACCCTCTAGTCCTGGAAACATCCAGAATGATTTGGGAGAGTTTACAACTCAAGATTAACCTCATTAAAAAGGGTGTCGGGGGTTACGGGGAGAAGGCAGGAGAATGGGGTTTGAGAGGGAAAGATAGATCGGCCATGATTGAATGGCAGAGCAGACTCGATGGGCCGAATGGCCTAATTCTGCTCCTATGACTTATGAACCAATGTAATGATGTTGTGAGGTGGCTTTGCATTATTAAACAGTTGTCCCTGCACGATAGTTGGCTGCTTTTACTCACATACGCACAGATTATGTGTGTCTGAGTAGAACAATAATTTATTTCCCATTCCTAATTTGGTTGAATTATAGCAACAAGGAACTGTCGATGCTGGTTAAAACCGAAAAGAACACAAAGTGCTGGAGTAACTCAGCAGGCCAGGCAGCATCTCTGGAGAACATGGAGAGGAGACCTTTCAGGTCAAGACCCTTCCTTCAGACTTGTAAACCGGGTTAGCTAATGCCTCTATTTGTTGGTCAGTGTGGACGTGGTGGACCTATTTCCGTGCCTTCTCACTCCATGATCCCATAAAAGGCAACGAGTTTCTTCACGCAAGCAGCACCTCTGGGACTATTCTGTGGAAGGAATGGTGTGGATTAACTAAAAAGGACACAAAGTGTTGGAATGATTCACAGGTCAGGCAGCATCTCCGGAGAACACGGACAGGTGACGTTTCAGAATGAAAACCTTCTCCAGTCTGAAGATCCAAAACGTCGCCAATCCATGTCCTCCTGAGATGCTGCCTGACCTGCTGAGTAGCTCCAACACTTTGTGTCCTTTTAACATCGAATTAGGTAATTTGACAACCAATTTCAGTAGGTGGTTAAGATGAATGGTATTGGTTTGGATATGTTTCTGGGCAGAGGGTCCAGCAACTTACGACCATTTTAAGGTACGTCCTCAATGTTTAACAATGCGCAATAACAACTTATTTTAAACTTGTTGATTGCACAACTAAAATATCTTAATTGTCTGATTGGCCAAGGTTGATCAAAGATGCCAAGGCCCCTTGCACTGTAAATGTGGTGCCCCTGTAGGACCTAATCAGTCTTTCCAGGTGCGGCAGAGGTTCACCTGCACCTCCTCCAACCTCATCTATTGCATCCGCTGCTCTAGGTGTCAGCTGCTCTACATTGGTGAGACCAAGCGCAGGCTTGGCGATCGTTTCGCCCAACACCTCCGCTCGGTTCACAATAACCAACCTGATCTCCCGGTGGCTCAGCACTTCAACTCCCCCTCCTATTCCGAATCCGACCTTTCTGTCCTGGGCCTCCTCCATGGCCAGAGTGAGTCCCACCGTAAATTGGAGGAGCAGCACCTCATATTTTGCTTAGGTAGTTTACACCCCAGCGGTATGAACATTGACTTCTCCAACTTCAGGTGGTCCTTGCTTTCTCCCGCCTTCCCCTCCCCTCCCCAGCTCGCCCACAGCCCATTGTCTCTGCCTCTTCCTTTCTTCTTCCCGCCTCCCCCCCCACATCAGTCTGAAGAAGGGTCTCGACCCGAAACGTCACCTTTTCCTTCGCTCCATAGATGCTGCCGCACCCGCTGAGTTACTCCAGCATTTTTATCTACCCCTGTAGGATTGGTGACTTCCCTCATGGTTCAAAGGTTTGAATTGCAAAGGCACTGTGAAATTCTTTTCCGACACACCTACTGCACCCACAAGGTCGGCCGCGGGGGTTTTTTCACCCCCTCCCCCTCCCCCCGGGGAACAAAGGTGGACGGGCGAGGAGAGGGACGTGGGTTCGCTGGTCGGCCCGCACGTCCAAGGAAGCGACGGCTGGAGACCCCGCAGTGCCTGGAACTGGCAACGCTCATAACAACGAGAGCTCGGACCGGCGGCAACACGTGCACGCAAGATCGAGGATCAAATAATATTGAGAACCGGAATGGTGGCGCAGCGGTAGAGTTACACTTGCAGCGCCGGAGACCCGGGTTCGATCCCGACTACGAATGCTGTCTGGCGGGGGTTTGTACGTTCTCCCCGTGACCGCGTGGGTTTTCTCCGGGTGTTCCGGTTCCCTCCACACTCCAAAGCACAGGTTTGTAGGTTAATTGGCTTGGTGTAAGTGTAAATTGTCCCTTGTGTGCGTAGGGTAGCGTTAGTGCGCGGGGATTGCCGCTCTGTGTGGACTCAGTGGGCTGGAGGGCCTGTTTCCGCGCAGTACCTCGAAACTGAACTAAATTAAACTAAACCAGCTGCTAAAAGAGCTGTCACCATGGGGGCAGAGGATCTGCCAGGAAGTCCCCTTGACAGCAGCAGCCAGATCAGAAGAAACTGTACAGAATAGCATTTCCTCTTATTCACCAAATGTTACATTCTCAACACCGAGAGATAAAATCACCCTTGCTGTAAATTTTCCTCCTTTTATGATCATCAGAACTCATACAGACTGCGCCTGTTAGAATGAAGTACTGTAAACCGATAAAACATAGAAACATAGAAAAATAGGTGCAGGAGTAGGCCATTCGGCCCTTCGAGCCTGCACCGCCATTCAATGCGATCACGGCTGATCATCTAACTCAGTATCCCGTACCTGCCTTCTCTCCATACCCCCTGATCCCTTTAGCCACAAGTGCCACATCTAACACCCTCTTAAATATAGCCAATGAACTGGCCTCAACTACCTTCTGTGGCAGAGATTTCCAGAGACTCACCACTCTCTGTGTAAAGAATGTTTTCCTCATCTCGGTCCTAAAGGAATTCCCCCTTATCCTTAGACTGTGACCCCTTGTTCTGGACTCCCCCAACATCGGGAACAATCTTCCAGCATCTAGCTTGTCCAACCCCTTAAGAATTTTGTAAGTTTCTATAAGATCCCCCCTCAATCTTCTAAATTCCAGCGATAAGTTCGATAAGTTAGATAACTATCTTAGAAAGTTAGATAACTATCTAAATCATCTTTTTATTAATAACTCCCATTACTTTACTCAGCTGTGACCAATGAACCTTTTTATCATTGACTATATATGAATATTATTGAAGTGCAGTGTTGGGCCAGGTTAATACTTCGACCTGTTTAAAATGATCAGAAATTATTAATAATCCATACTGACATGTTTAAATTCCAAGGGATAAATATTTACCAGTGATATTTCTTGGAAGCTGTGGCCAAGAAAACACACCAACGCCTCTGCCTCCTTCGATAGGTTGACGAGGTTAATCCCCGGGATGGCGGGACTGTCATACGGGGAAAGATTGGAAAGAGTGGGCTCGTATTCACTGGAATTTAGAAGGATGAGAGGGGATCTTATAGAAACATCTACAATTATAAAAGGACTGGTCAAGCTCGATGTGGGAAAAATGTTCCCAATGTTGGGGGAGTCCAGAACCAGGGGCCACAGTCTAGGAATAAAGAGGAAGCCCATTTAAAACTGAGATGAGAAAAAAGAAAATTCACCCAGAGAGTTGTGAATTTGTGGAATTCTCTGCCACAGAAAGCACTGGAGGCCAATTCACTGGATGGATTTAAAAGAGAGTTATACAGAGCTCTGGGGGCTAGCGGAATCAAGGGATATGGGGGGAAGGCAGGCACGGGTTACTGATTGTGGATGATCAGTCATGATCACAATGAATGGCGGTGCTGGCTGGAAGGGTTAAATGGCCTCCTCCTGCACCTATTTTCTATGTTTTCATTGTTTCCATGACTTCGGAAGTTTGGCATATCCCCAACAACCCGCACCAACCTCTACAGGGGTGCCATGGAAAGCATCTTATCAGGATACATCACAGCCTGGTTTGAGAACCATCCCATCGAAGACCGCAAGAAATTACAGAGAGTTGCGGACGTGGCCCAGACCATCACACAAATCAGCCTCCCTTCCATTGACTCGGTCTACACGCTGCCTTGGCAAGGCCTCCAACATAATCAAGGACCTGTCTCACCCTGTTCACTCCCTCTGCTCCCCCTCACCCGTCAGGCGAGAGGTACAGAAGTTTGAAATCACACACCTCCAGATTCAGGGATTCCATCGGGCAACTGAACGGTCCCCTCACCAGCTAAAGTGTGGTCCTGACCTCCCATATACCTCACTGGAAACATTTGAACTACAATTAATCGGACTTTATCAGACTTCAAAGTTGTGTCTTTGCTCTAAATGTTGTGACCTTCATCTATTTTGTGTGCACTGTGGACGACGTGATTGTAATCATATATCGTCTTCGAATGGATAATATGCAAATAAGAGCTTTTCACTTCACCTCGGTACACGTGACAACAGTAAGGTAAACGAAACTCCCGGTACCTTCTCCCTGTGACTGTGTGGGTTTTCCCCGGGCGCTCCGGTTTCCTCCCGCATTCCACAGATGTGCAGGTTTGTAGGTTGATTAGCTTCTGTAAATTGTCCCCAGTGTGTAAGATGCAAAAGTGGCGTAGCATAGAGCTAGTGTACGGGTGATCGATGGTCAGTTTCGACTTGCTGGGCCGAAGGGCCTGTTCCATATAACCATATAACCATATAACAATTACAGCACGGAAACAGGCCTTCTCGGCCTTCCAGTCCGTGCCGACCATTTATTTTCCCCTAGTCCCATCTACCTGCACTCAGACCATACCCCTCCATTCCCTTCCCGTCCATATACCTATCCACTTTACTTTTAAATGTTAAAATCGATCCTGCCTCCACCACTTCTGCTGGAAGATCATTCCACACAGCCACCACTCTCTGAGTAAAGAAGTTCCCCCTCATGTTACCCCTAAACTTCTGTCCCTTAATTCTCATGTCATGCCCTCTTGTTTGAATCTTCCCTACCCTCAATGGGAAAAGCTTATCCACGTCAACTCTGTCTATCCCTTTCATCATTTTAAAGACCTCAATCAAGTCCCCCCTTAACCTTCTGTGCTCCAAAGAATAAAGACCTAACTTGTTCAACCTTTCTCTGTAACTTAGTTGCTGGAACCCAGGCAACATTCTAGTAAATCTCCTCTGTACCCTCTCTATTTTGTCGACATCCTTCCATGCTGTATCTCTGCATCCAGTGCACTAAACCATTTAACTGTAATTCAAAAATAGTTTACAAATGTTTCCTGCACCTTGACTGACTATCGGGCAACTGAACCATCCAACCCCCAACAACGAGAGAGCAGTCCTGAGCTACTATCTGTCTCGTTGGAGACCCTTGGACTATCTCTGATTGAACTCTACTGGGCTTTACCTTGCACTAAATGCTATTCACGTTATTCCCTGTATCGTGTATCTGTACACTGTGGACGGCTCGATTGTAATCATCTATTGTCTTTCCACTGACTGGTTTATAAGTTCATAAGTTTGAGGGGCAGAATTAGGCCATTCAGCCCATCAAGTCTACTCCGCCATTCATTCATGGCTGACCTACCTTTCCCTCTCAACCCCACTCTCCCATCTTCACCACATAAACCCTTGCCACCCTCACAAATCGAGTAATTCAAGTAGTCAAGACTGGTTAGCGCGCAACAAAAGGTTTTTCACTGTACCTCGATACACGAGACAATAAACTAAGCTCAAACTCAAACTCGAATTGCAGTCAATTTATGACAAAAGACAAATGCCATTCACTGTTCTGGAGCCACTGGCGACAGGGTAAAGTTTCAGAGTAGAGGGGGCTACAAGGAAGCTGGGAATTCCGTGGATAAAGACATCACGATTCATCGAGGCAAATGCTGGAAACTTGGGGGAAAACCATAGCTGATCTGTGGGAAACTGGCTAAGAATTCGAAGCCCGAAGAGGAATTTCTCAAAAGCCACTGCCCCACACTGTAAATGCATCTGAAGCGGCAGAGAATTTTAAAAAATGGAACCTTCCCGCCTCAGCTGAGGTAACAGCTGATACCAGAAGTTTTACTGAAACATTAAGAAGTTTCCTTTTAGAGATACAGCGCAGAAACAGACCCTTCGCCCCCCCCGAGTCCGCGCTGACCAGCGACTACCGAACACTCACGAATATCCTACACACCCTAGGGACAATTTCCAATTATACCGAAGCCAATTAACATACAAGCCTGTTCGGCTTTGGAGTGTGGAAGGAAACCGGAGCTCCAGTAGAAAACCCACGCAGGTCACGGGATAAACGTACAAACTCCGTACAGACAGCACCCGTAGTCAGAATTGAACCCGGGTCTCCGGCGCTGTAAAGTAGCATTTCTACCGCTGCACCATCGCGCAGCCCCGTCTATCAAGATTTTCTGTGAAATCATGACTAGGATTATCCATACTTCCTAAATCTGGCTGCCCAAAGAGCTCAGCGGGGTTTCCCCTGGTTAAGTTAGCCACATGATTGAAGAAGTCCCCGGGTTTGGCCCCGGTCAGGTCTCTGGCAATTGTTTTTAGTTTGGGCATCAGGGTTATTCCAATGGTCCGAGTGCGAGTGGGGAACTCAGCCAGTATTCCCCTGCAATGAATAGAAACATCGTGAGTTTTGTGGTATCAGCTCTCTTATACTCTTTACTCAGCTCTCTTTAAGAGGGAGTTAGATGTGACCATTGTGGCTAAGGGGATCAGAGGGTATGGAGAGAAGGCAGGTACGGGATACTGAGTTGGATAATCAGCCATGATCATATTAAATGGTGGTGCAGGCTCGAAGGGCCGAATGGCCTACTCCTGCACCTAATTTCTATGTTTCTATGTTTAGACTATATAACCTTAATCCTGATATCAGTTACATAAAGGCCAAGAGGGAGCCAAGGCTGTAAATTGACACTAAATAAGAAAACAAGAAGGGAAGAGATTTCTGACTGACACAAGAGCTGAATTATTTCCCAACCTTATTCATCTAAAATGAGGTGCAGACCATCGAGAGTCTTTTTTATCGATTGCATTAAGAAGGGCGGCACGGTGGCGCAGCTATAGAGTTACTGCTTCTCAGCACCAGAGTCGCGGGTTCGATCCTGACTTTGGATGCTGTCTGTGTGTGGAGTTTGCACGTGACCGCATGGGTTTCCTCCGGGTGCTTCGGTTTCCTCCCACGTCCCAAAGACGTTCGGTTTGTAGGTTAATTGGTTTTGGTGGATTGTCTTCTGCGTGTGTAGGATAGAACTAATGTGTGGTTATCACTGGTCGGTCGGCTTTGACTCAGTGATTCTGTATCGCTAAACGAACCCCAACTAAACAACGTTTTTGAGTAATTCACACAGAATTACTTTGGTGTCTTCCTGCAGTGCATTCATACACCCACCATCCTGTGTGTGAAAAAGTTACCGTTCAGGTTTCTAATAAATCTTTCCCATCTCACCTTAGACCTAAGGTAGACACAAAATGCTGGAGTAACTCAGCGGGTGAGGCAGCATCTCTGGGGAGAAGGAATGGGCGACGTTTCGGGGTGAGATACTTCATCAGACTGAAGAAGGGTTTCAACCCAAAACATCGTCCATTCCTTCTTTCTGGAGATGCTGCCTCACCCGCTCAGTTACTCCAGCATTTTGTGTCTACCTTCGATTTAAACCAGCATCTGCAGTTCTTTCTTTCACCTTAGACCTATGTCCTTTGGTACTCGATTCCCCTACACTGGGCAAGAGGCCGTGTGCATAAAATGGTGGGTGTGCTGTAAATCTTTGAAACACTTTGGGTTCTCCCAGAGTGTTTCCCAGTGCATATTGTTGAGGGCATATTATTAATAAACCGACTTGTTTGAGAAACTCACCACTGTTCCAGAAGATGTTTCATTTTGTGTCTGTTACTGTCTGAGCTGTAATTAAGAGGACAGATGGGCCCCACCTAAAAGCCTAAGGGTGCAAGTTAAACACATAATTCCCTCCTGCACAGTCAACTCAGGAGAGCATGAAAACAGGTAAACTTTAAATTATCAGCCATTATACTGTCATTGGCTTTTGGCTCTGTCATCCACCTCTGTGTCAGAAGGAGCTGCAGATGCTGGTTTAAACTGAAGATAGACAGAAAAAGCTGGAGTAACTCAGCGGGACAGGCAGCACCTCTGGAGAAACGTCACCAGATCCTTCTCCCTGGAGATGCTGCCTGTCCCGCTGAGTTACACCAGCTTTTTGTGTCTATCTTCGGTTTAAACCAGCATCTGCACCTCCTTCCTACACATTTCGTCTTGTTCAAGTTAGCCTTTGCTGTTTCTCACAAAGCTGCAGCAATTTCTAACTGTAGAACCTTCTTGGTAACGTTTCACAAGCATTGCGTAATCTCCATGCTAGTGTTGTAATGTGTCCTTTCTTTCCACAGTGTACAGATATCTCTAAACTTCATTAATATTGATTAACTATCATGTAATTAACATTTCACTGAGAGGAATCAATAACCAAATTCAAGTCAAATTGCCCCCTGTGAATTTGTGGAGCTAATTAAACCTGGTAATCTTTCATTTAAAATCTATCTGCTCTCGATTGGAACTTATTTGAACCCTACGGAGTTTATATACAATTAATTTTCCAGAATCGAGGGAAAATCAATAATGATACTGAACAGGATGTTTATTTTCTACAAGTGTTTATTTTTAATTTTGCACATTTAGGAATGAGATCTATACATTTGGTTAGAGTTAGATTTCCATCTCTAAACTACACAAAACTAAATCTGTAGATGGCATTTTAGGGACAGCGAGGTGGCGCAGCGGTAGAGTTGCTGCCTCATAGCGCCAGGGACCCGTTTTCAAGCCTGATTCCGGATGCTGTCTGTACGGAGTTTGTATGTTTCCCCCCCCCGTGACCTGCGTGGGTTTTCTCCGGGTGCTCTGGTTTCCTCCCACTCTCCAAAAGATACACATGTTTGCAGGTTAATTGGCTTCAGTTTCATTTAGTTTGTAGTGAATTTTTCATTTTGTATCTGGAAGCTGCAGTGGGAATATATACACTTTGACAATCTTCCATTTCACTCCCTGATTGGTCCCCACTATAATTTTTGCTTATTTAAGTATATACAAGTTCATGGTGTTCTTTATATTCATATCTCATTCAGCCTATACATTCAATGTCATCAGCTCAATACATTAATGGGCGAGTCTGAAGCACGGTCCCGACCCAAAATGTCGCCTATCCATGTTCCCCTTAGATGCTGCCTGACCTGCTGAGCTACTCCAGCACCCGGTGTCTTCTTCTGTTGTGTGAGCGTTCTTTATGCAGGCGACCGTTGCCAGCCATGTGGCTCCCTTTGTGCGATACAAAACCTGTGTGTGAGAGGCTTATACACAGGATTCAGCCTATTTGTGTACTGTGGCAGAAGGGCCTTATACTGCAGTCTCCCCCCACAGTGGGGCTACAGATAGAGCTATTGTCTCACAGTGCCAGAGAGCCAGGTTCGATGCTCGGCTCAGCTGCTGCCTGCGTGGAGAGTAGCTTTATTGTTGTCACGTGTCACAGGTACGGTGGAAAACTTTAGTTTTTACGCTATCCAGTCATTTCAGACAAAACTACAAATGCACAGTGGTGCAGCGGTAGAGTTGATGCCTCTCAGTGCTATAGACCCGGGTCCGATCCTGACTACAAGTGCTGTCTGTACAGAGTTTGTACGTTCCCAACCGACACTGCGTTGGTTTTCTCCGGGTGCTCCAGTGATCACCTGTACCCTAGTTCCGTCCTATGCGCTAGGGACAATTTTAGTTTAGTTTAGTTTAGAGATGCAGTGTGGAAACAGGCCCTCCGGCCCACCGAGTCCGCGCCGGATATTCACACCACCCTACACACACTGGGGACAATTTTTACATTTACCAAGCCGATTTACCTACAAACTTGTACGTCTTTGGAGTGTGGGAGGAAACCGAAGATCTCGGAGAAAACCCACGCAGGTCAAGGAGAGAACGTGCAAACTCCGTACAGACAGCGCCCGTAGTCAGGATCGAACCCGGGTCTGCGGTGCTGCAAGTGTTCTAAGGCAGCAGCTACCACTGCATGAAAAAACTATTAATACACACAAAATGCTGGAGTAACTCAGCGGGCCAGGCAGAATCAGTGGAAAAAAAAGGTGGGTGGCGTTTCGTCTTTGGGCCTTTCTGCTGAAGGAGGGTCTCGACCTGAAACGTCTCGTAATCCTTGTCTCCAGAGATGCTGCCTGGCCCCGCTGAGTTACTCCAGCTTCTGGTATCTATCTTCGGTGTAAATGATTCACATGGCTCGGTGTCAGAGGGATAACATACTGACTCTGGACAGATTGCATCTGCTGTTCCTTCCTGCGCAGAGAAAGCTCTTGTTTCTCGCTTCAGGTGGAGTTCATCTTTTTTTGGTTGAGATGCTGCCAGGTTGGGTCATGTGTTCTGCTGCTTTTATTTATGACCCCAATGAACAGCCACTAGTGTTTCGTTGGAAGCTCTCGGTAATCCTGGAAATGATCATAAGGGATAGAAGCAGAATTGGGCCATTCGGCCCATCAAGTCTACTCCGCCATTCAATCGTGGTTGATCTAACTCTCCCTCCTAACCCCATTCTCTGGCACTTTTCCCCTTAACCCCCCGACACCCGATCTTTAATCTTTAACGACATTGAACCTTCAATGATCATTAAACTCAGGCCCCACCGTACACGGCTGTGGGGGAGGCGGTGTCATGGGGAAGAAAAGCAAAAAGAAAAAATGCCTTTCGGGCTTTTGCAAATCTTCTAATCGGATTATGGGAAGTCTTGGGACTTCTGTTGTGTAAATTCACCGTAATGCTAAACCACAGCTGGCGGATTTGGCTTGTGGGTAAAGTACACAAAAGCAGATGGACTACTGTAATTAAACCTCTCCTGAACAAAGATCCAGCTTTGCTGGAGTGATTACCATAACTACGGCAATAACAGTAAAACAAAAATACCCCAAGCATTCTTCAGAAGGAGTCGTGATTTTAAACAGACTCCAAGCACACCGCTGGAGTAACTCAGCGGGTCAGGCTGGAGTAACTCAGCGGGTCAGGCAGCATCTCGGGAGAACTTGGTGACGTTTCGGGTCGGGACCCTTCACACTGACGTGAAACGTCACCTATCCATTTTCCACCAGAGATGCTGCCTGGTCCACTGAGTTACTCCAGTTTAGCTTAGCTTATTAACGTCACGTGTACCCATTCATTCATTCATTCATTCATTGATCATCGTTGAAAACATTAGCGACGCAGTGGGCGCTGGTTTCTGAAGGGAACGGTGACGGACGCACCACACATCTCAGTCCTCCAGTTCCTACGGACCTCCGCCGCTGGAAGTCTAGGATTTTGGTGTGTGTGTGTTTTATCATCATTCCTTACAATGCCGTGTACGACAGCGATCGCAACTTCTACTGAAGTGCGGATGGCCGTTGGTTCGCTAGAAGCTCATCCGCCCTTTGACAGGTCTTGCTTTTGGTCCTGCTGGGGGTCCACAGCCCCCTCCTCACCTGGCAAACCAGGTGGGGGAGACGGTTTAGTCGCAGACTATACGACCATGGAGCAGGTAGCGTGGGATTACATGGTACCCGTGGCGGAGGGGGAACTTCCCCCCCCCCCCCCCCCCCCGACCTGTCCTGGAGGCCAAATGAAAAGCTTTTGTTTGTATGCTCTCGTCAAGTCAAGTCAAGTTTATTCGTAACATACACATACGGGATGTGGAGTGAAATGAACAGGGGCCGTGCTCGCGGACTTTGTGCAAAAAACAAACAACCAACAAACTACAAACAGGATGAAACAGAATCACATGTTCTTTTACATGTTAAATATTGTGGGCGAGAGGAACAAGGGAAGAAAAAAAAACAGCAATTAAAAAAAAATAATAATAAATAAAATATATATTTTTTAAAAACTCCATAGAGTCATACAGTGAGGAAACAGGCCCTTCTGCCCAACTTGCCCACACCGGCCAACATGTCCCATCCACACTAGTTCCACCTGCCCCTGTTTGGCCCGTATCCCTCTAAGCCTGTCCTATCCATCCAGTTAAAGAAAACATTATTACCATCAAGGCATCCGCAGGGCACAGGTAAAGAATAAAGATGAGGGATAAACTACAGAACTATTTCATTGTAAACCAACATCTGCAGTTCCTTGTGACCGCATAAACCCTGCCACGCCTTCTTAAACGCAATGTTGTGTCATCTATGTAACGAACTACAGTGTCTCAAAGGGTTGCAACCCCCCAGCTGACATGAGAGTTATGAGAGCAGTTTTCTGTACAACTGAAGCCGTGATTAAGGAACCAAGACCAAGGGAAATGAGTTTCCGTGCCTCGTGGGACGTGTTTTTTCCAGGACATTCTGTATCACGTTGTTGACTCATTAGTGTTACAGAAAGACAATCTTGCTTAAGGAGAGACACACAACATGTTGTTTTCAAAACTGATTTCTCATCCATCCATTTAGTTCCTACCCACCAGTTTAATTCATATCTTCCTGACTGTTTGGTGGTTTCTTTTGACAAGTGGATGATAAATAGTTAGTTGAGTGTAGACACAAAACGCTGGAGTAACTCAGCGGGTCAGTAAAGGAAGAGGCGCCGTTCAGACTGAAGAAGGGTCTCAACCCGAAACGTCATCTATTCCTTTTTCTCCGGAGGCGCCGTCTGACCCGCTGAGTTACTCCAGCTTTTTACGTCTATCTTCAGTTTAAACCAGCACCTGCAGTTCCTTCCCACATAAATTAGTTGAGTGAATTGCCTTCAGCAATAATGAAAGCGAGCGTGTGAACATCAGGATAGAATTAGTCATAAAGAATGCAATGGGTAAATGGTGAGTCCGGTAACTGACTTGAGTAAGATATTCAGGGACTTACTTCCCTGAGAAAAGGGTGGCTGAATAAACTGCAGTTAATTCCTCTGGCTTGCAAAATGAAGACAATAGCAGCAACATCCAGTTACACCATGCGCTGAAAGCATTGAGTTAGAAACACAAGAGAGACACAGGGAACTGCAGGTGCTGGAATCTTGGGAAAAACGCAAAGTGCCGGAGGAACTTGGTGGGTCAGGCATCGCAGAACGTAAAACATAGAACAGCACAGGAACAGGCCTTCGGGCCCACGCTATCCGCGCTAAACATGATGCAAAGACCAACCCTTACTGTATCTGACTGCACATAATTCATATCCTTCCATTCCATGAATAACCATGTGCTTATCCCAAGGGTACACAAAAGGCTGGAGAAACTCAGCGGGTGCAGCAGCATCTAAGGAGCGAAGGAGATAGGCGGGGTTTCGGGTCGAGACCCTTCTTCAGACTTCAACTCCCATTCCGTATCCGACCTCTCGGTCCTGGGCCTCCTCCACAGCCAGAGTGAGCAACACCGCAAGTTGGAGGAACAGCACCTCATATTCCGCTTGGGGAGTCTACATCCTCTGGGCTTGAACATTGAATTTTCGCAATTCTGTTAACCCTTGCTGTCTCCTCCCCTTCCCACCTCTCCCTCAGCCCTCAGGCCCTGGAAAAAAATACTCCACTGCTTATCCCAACATTTCTTAAAAGCCTCCATCGTATCTGCTCCCACCCCCCCCCCCCCCCACCCCCCCGCAGCATATTCCAGACAAAAACGGTTCCTCGACATCTCACGCCAACATTTTTTGTTTGGTTTAGATCAGTTCAGTTCAGTTCAGTTCAGTTTAGTTTAGTTCAGTTTAGTTTAGTTTAGTTTAGTTCATTGTCCTGTGTACCGAGGTACAGTGAAAAGTTTTTGTTGCATCAATGGAGGGACCATGCATGATTACAGTCAAGCCATATAAAGTGTAGAGGTACAGGATAAAGGGAATCATATTTCGTGCTAGCTGCTGTTGGAGTAGAGGTTTGAGATAGTGGAGCGATTGCAATGTGTAATTGCAGATCCACTTCTATGACCAGCACCAAAGAGTCGCCTGGCTTGCATCACATTCCCCTTCTTCCAGTGCCTTAAAGCTGTGCCCTCTAGTAGTTGCTATTTCACTCCTGGGAAATAGTTTCTGACTGCCGATTCTATCATCTGTGGAGGGAATGGATAGGCGGCATTTCGAATCTGCGAATGCTCTCATAAGTTCACAAGACATAGGAGCAGAATGAGGTCATTCGGCCCATCGAATCTACTCCGCCATTCAATCATGGCTGATCTAACTTTCCTGGTTCCATACATCCACCACCTTTTGTGTGAAGAAGTTACCACTCAGATTCCTATTAAATCTTTCCCCCTTCATCTTAAACCTAAGTCCTCTGGTCCTCGATTCACCTAAGAGTGTATCTACCCGATCTACCCGATGAGAGGGAACGATAGATCAGCCATGATTGAATATATAGTGGACTTGATGGGGCCGAATGGCCTAATTCTTTATGAATTTATGAGAATGGAGGAAAAGTGGACATTGCTTCAAAACGGAGTCCAAGACGTTGCCTAATTTGATTACCCATTCATTCAGCAATGAGTTATGAACAAGGAAGATGATTTTGCAATCGACATAATGAGCAATTATCAATACATTTCTATGGTCGAGAGACAAGTTTGTGAGTCAGAGGGTGATGGGTGTATAGAACGAGCTGATGGTTGCGGCAGGGGCTAGAACAGCATTTAAAAGACATTTGGACAGGTACATGGATATAAAAGGTTTCGTGGGATATGGGCCAAATGCAGGCGAATCGTACTAGCTTAGAACTTGGCCATCATGGGCGAGTCGGGCTGAATGGCCTGTTACGGGGCTGTACGACTCTATGACTCTCCCTACCACCTCCTCAAGGAAGAAGGGAGAGAACCTCGAGATATCAAATGGGTGCAACTACAAGCCGTTATGGCCCTGAGACATGAAGTATTGAGAATTAGATTGATGCATTCCGCTGAGAACCAAAGCTAATAGAAATATTGCCCATTTAACTTGGCTGCAGAGCTGCAATCCTCATAGAGAACACACAGCAAGCTGCATCAGGTGAGCTAAAACATATTTAAAACGAGATTATTAGAAATTACGCAAATATCTAACTTCCACTGTGCAAATTGGGGTCAAGGAAAGAGCGTTCACGTTGATCGCGGCCCCGTTTCCACCAATCTTTCCACCACCACGCACAAGAAGCACAAGAAGCGACAAGACAGACACCATTGTATGCAGATGCCGAGAAGTGTGCTCAGCTCTGGCTCAACAACTTCTAGTCTTGTGATGTGGACTCAATAAGAAGAAGACTCTGCAAATTGACATCTGATAAACTGATCAAATGCAGACAAAAGTGCTGGAGAAACTCAGCGGGTGCAGCAGCATCTATGGAGCGAAGGAAATAGGCAACGTTTTGGGCCGAAACCCTTCTTCAGTCTCATGAAGGGTTTTGGCCCGAAACGTTGCCTATTTTCCAGCATTCGATTTTCCAGCATCTGCAGTTCCTTCTGAAAAGCTGATTAAATGGTTCTTTACCATTGGAACAAAAGTTGTTCATTCATAGAGGCAGTGTTTTCCAAACGTTTGTTACATTTATTTCAAAGCGTCATGCAGTTAAAGATCCTTATCTGCAGCTCCTTGTCACTATCTGTATCTAAGTGTTTTATTCCACAGCAAATTGACCTTTAGTCACTATGAGATTGTAGATATGCTCTCCGTCATAATGTTATGTTTTATAAAGCTGCAGTCATGGAATGATACAGTGTGGAAACAGGCCCTTCGGCCCAACTTTCCCACACCGGCCAACATGTCCCAGCTACACTAGTCCCACCTGCCCGCACTTGGTCCATATCCCTCCAAACCTGTCCTCTCAATGTACCTGTCTAACGGTTTCGTAAATGTCGGGATAGTCCCAGCCTCAACTACCTCCTCTGGCAGCTTGTCCATACACCCACCACCCTTCGGGTGAAAAGGTTATCTGTGAGATTCCTATTAAATTGTTTCCCCTTCACCTTAAACCAATGACCTCTGGTCCTCGATTCACCTGCTCTGGGCTAGAGACTCTGTGCATCTACTTGATCTATTCCTCTCATGATTTTATACACCTATATAAGATCACCAGCTTATTCTCCAAGGAATAGATTCCAGGCCAGCTCTCCCAATAAGCTCAGACCCTTTATTTCTGCCAACATCCTTGTAAATCTTCTCTGTACCTTTCCAGCTTGACAACATTTTTTTCTATAACATGGTGCCCAGAACTGAACACAATACCCTGAATGTGGTTTCAGCGACTTCTTATACAACTGCAACATGACCTCCCAACTTCTATACTCGATACTCTGTCTGATGAAGGCCAATGTGCCAAATGCCTTGTTGACCACCTGATCTTGCCGCATGTCCACCTTCACCGTGTCTGCTTATTATTTCCGCAGATTTTTCACATTTGCGTTACCTTCCTTTTACCCCAAGGCCTGTAAAAATAGGTCATCTGTAACTGAGAGAGAAGATGCAAGGGACTGCAGATGCTGGTTTATAACATAAAGACGGTTAACACGATAGAACGAACATTGGATTTTCCAGTTTCTCGTAACTCACCTCCTTTCCCATCTCCATCAGTCCTCCCGGATCTCTCTCTATATCTTCAATTTTTCACGTTCACAAGTTATAAGAGTAGAATTAGGCCGTTCAGCCCATCTAGTCAACTCCGCCATTCAATCATGACTGATCTATCCCTCCCTCCAAACCCTATTCTCCTGTCTTCTCCCCATAACCCCTGACACCTGTACTATTCAAAAATCTATCTATCTCTGCCTTAAAAATATCCACTGACTTGGCCTCTACAGCCCTCTGTGGCAAAGAATTCCACAGACTCACCACCCTCCTCATCGCCTTCGTAAAAGAACGTACTTTAATTCTGAGGCTGTGACCTCTAGACCTAGACTCTCCCACCAGTGGAAACATCCTCTCCACATCCACTCTATCCAAGCCTTTCATAATTCTGCATGTTTCAATAAGGTCCCCCTCACCCCCCCTCATTCTTCTAACCTCCAGCGACTACAGGCCCAGTGCCGACCAACGCTCGTCAGTCACAAACACTGTGGCCAAGGGAGCACCCAACACAAGAAGACCTTTCAACCGTGCTATTCATATTAACATTAACCAGCAAACCTTCCAAAGGTCAATAAGTTCAATGCTGTGGTCCGATGTGTTCTGGAGGATAGCCGGGATGTTTAGATGGATGGAACTCCACCAGTGGAGGGCTCTGTTGGATTCATGTAAAAAAGGCAATACAAGCATGGAGCAGGTGTTGGAAGGAACTGCAGATGCTGGTTTACACCAAAGATGGACACAAAATGCCGGAGTAGCTGAGCGGGCCAGGCAGCATCTCTGGAAAGAAGGAATGGGCGACGTTTCGGGTCGAGATGCTACATCAGACCGAAAGTCAAGGGAGAGGGGAGATTAGAGATATGGAAGGGTTCAGAGAGAAAATAAGGTTGGAAAATGACAGATCAAAGCAGAGGCTGATTGAGGAAATGTAGAACGTTTTCGTGATGGCTGAGGGGGAGGTGACAACGAGGCACCCAAACCGTACAATGAATCAGGAGGACAGTGAGACTAGTTGGGTCCGAACTGGGAAGTCTGGAACTGGAGATGGAAGCCCCGTAGAATGAATCCCATTCACCCCTGACCAACTACCGAGCACCAGCCAACTCTTTGACAACCTGGGTTCATGAACTAACGTGCGGTGTTGGTACCCCTCCACTTTCACTGGAATTGCTCGTGTGAATATAGAGTTTGGACATGACGTATTCCTACTTAAGGCCCATGAGGCCGACTGGAAGCCACAGTTCTCCTTCAGTGGAAATACTGTAGGTCAAGCAATTCCCACAATGTAAACCAGGTGGGCGATCTGCACACTTTGCTGCATGTGAGTGAATGAATGAACAAACGAAAGAATGAATGAATGAATGAATGATACTTTATTGTCACAGTGATATCCTTTGCATTCTTACACACTCGAGGTATGCAAACAGTCACCACCTAAAGGGCAGTGACAAAGCTACTAAGTATCCCGCGTCAATCCTCCTTTGCTCCTCCCCCCACCATGGCGCTGAGGCGGGGGATGCTTTATAGCATGGGTGGGGTTGCGTAGTTTGGGATTTCATCCTTAGTTTGTAGTTAGTTAGCCTTTACATGTTTCCATCGTGCTGATTCATGTTGTCACAATGACTTCAGATTCCGCTTCTCCATTTTAAGTGGTCACATACCAGGGATTCCCAACAGCCTGTGAAGGTGTTGATTTTTATTCTGCAAACCTCTGGGTTTGGGCGGCACGGTGGCGCAGCGGCAGAGTTGCTGCCTTTCAGTGCCAGAGACCCCGGGTTCGCCCCGTGACCTGCGTGGGGTTTCCCCAAGATCTTCGGTTTCCTCCCACACTTCCACAAAGATGTACGGGTTTGTAGGTTAATTGGCTTGGTGTAAATGCAAAAATTGTCCCTGGTGTGTGTAGGGAAGTGTTAATATGCGGAGATCGCCGGTCGGTGGGCGAAGGGCTGTTTCCACGCTGCATCTCTAAACTAAACTAAACAAAACTCTGAGGATAGCGTTCTTTACCCTTCAGGAAACCTCTGACTGCAACAGAGGTCAAAGTTGAACGTTTCTCTTTGGTGTCTGGTGTCAGAGATAGAAACATAGAAAATAGGTGCAGGAGTAGGCCATTTGGCCCATCGAGCCAGCACCACCATTCAATGTGATCTTGGCTGATCTTCCAGGATCAGTACCCCATTCCTGCTTTCTCCCTACATCCCTTAATTCCGTTAGCCCTAAGAGCTACATCCAACTTTGCTAGATGCAGGAAGATTGTTCCCGATGTGCTTGATGCAGGAAGATTGTTCCCGATGTTGGGGAAGTCCAGGACAAGGGGTCACAGCTTAAGGATAAGGGGGAAATCCTTTAAGACCGAGATAAGGAAGACTTTTTTCACACAGAGAGTGGTGAGTCTCTGGAACTCTCTGCCACAGAGGGTAGTTGAGGCCAGTTCATTGGCTATATTTAAGAGGGAGTTAGATGTGGCCCTTGTGGCTAAGGGGATCAGAGGGTATGGAGAGAAGGCAGGTATGGGATACTGAGTTGGATGATCAGCCATGATCATATTGAATGCCGGTGCGGGCTTGAAGGGCCGAATGGCCTACTCCTGCACCTAATTTCTATGTTTCTATGTTTCTAACTCTCTCTTGAATACATCCAGTGAATTGGTCTCCACTGCATTCTGTAGCAGAGAATTCAACAGATTCACAACTTTCTGGGTGAAAACATTTTTCCTCATCTCAGTCCTAAATGGCCTACCCTTTATTCTTAAACTGTGACCCCTGGCGGAGAGATGATATAGCATGCCCACTGAACCTGGCGGGGTGTGAGTAGAGTCTTGATGTTAGAGACATTGGTTCGGGAGAGGATACTAACCTATCCTGCCAATACGCTTGTTGGACTTTGCTAAGACGTGTGTGGAATGGAATGTCTCCTGCGCTTTGGGCACCTCCATAGGTTGTCCACGACTGTGAAGCATACGGCAAGGTAGGGATCAGCGATACTCAGTAGAGTTTGATGCCAAGTTGGGGGCTTTTACCATCGACGGCCGCCTTCACTGATGCCCGGTTGCGACTCCCAACTTGCGAAAATAAGTCAACATTTTCTAAAGTCTATGAGTCTAAAGGGCCTTTCACAACCTAATTCACGACCTCTGCCGAGTTTGCCCTTGACTCATATTCGCAGCATGGTCGTCACGAGGTCGTAGGAGGTCGTAGCAGGCCGTGATGCTAGTTGTAGGTCCTCGTGGCATCAAGTAGGTCGGGGCGTTTTTTCTAGCGTGATGGAAAATGTCCACGAGTAAAAAAGGTGGTGAATTAGGTCGTGAAAGTGGGACGGGCCGTTAAGTGTGGATCTTTGTACAGGTCCACCACCGATTATCCGGCAACTGGTGGTCCGGCCAAAATGATGAGAGACCACTTGGAATGTCAAGTGTACTCCTCATGGAGGCTATGACCTTCGTTAGTCCGGTGAAATGGAAAACGTGGAATGGCTCTGGAATCAAGGGTACCGGAAAACTGGTGGTGGACCTGGAGTTGAAATGTTAGCACAGTGCTATAGCTGCTCCCTCACAGCGCCAGAGACCCGGGTTTGATCCAGACCTCGGGTGCTGTCTGTATGGAGTTTGTTTGTACGTTCTCCCTGTGACCGCCTGGGTTTTCTCCGGGTGCTCCGGTTTCCTCCCACACTCCAAAGATGAGTGGGTTTGTAGGCTAATTGGCCTCTGTAGATTGTTGCCTGTGTGTAGGATAGAGCTAGTGTATGGGTGATAGTCGGGACTCGGTGGACCGAATGGCCTGTTGCCATGTTGTATCTCTAAACCCAGGTTACGTATTCACAAGACGCCATCGTGGCCTTCGTGACAAGGAGCTCTGCCTTGCCTTGGGCCTGTCATTGGAGAATGGTTTCATATTTCCAGTCATACGCTGTGATAAATGTCATTTGGGATATTCTTTACAAAGCAGTGGCATGGAGCAGCCTGAGGTGTCATTGCTTTCGCAACATGCTCAGTGACTTCCAATAACTTGCACGATATCACAGACAACCAAGGGCCTAAGGTGCATTGTCAAATCCAATGTCAGTGTAAGTATAGAAATAGAATGCCCACGTGTTAAAGTCACACATCAAGTTATGATCTTGTGGGTGTCAGGGGTTATGGGGAGAAGGCACAAACCCTGTAGAGACAGTACCCGTAGTTGGGATCGAAGGTGGTGGTCAGTAGCACAAAGTTCCTGGGGGTGCAGATCACTAACAGTCTGACCTGGTCGAATAACATCTCATCAACAGTTAAGAGAGCGCAGCAGCGGTTGCACTTTCTGCGCCGGATGAGAAGAGCTCACCTCCCCCATCCCGTCCTCACTACTTTCTACAGGGGCACCATAGAGAGTATTCTGACCAGCTGTATCTCTGTCTGGTTTGGGGACTGTAAAGCCTCCGACTGGAAGTCTGTGCAGAGAGTGGTGAGGACAGCGGAAAAAATCATCGGGACTTCTCTCCCCTCAATCGGGGATATTACGACCAAACGTTGCGTGTCTAAGGCCAGCAGTATTATAAAAGACCCCACACATCTCCATCACGGTCTGTTCACTCTGCTGCCCTCGGGCAAAAGATATCGCAGCATAAGGAGCAGAACATCAAGGTTCTGCAACAGCTTCTTCCCACGAGCCATCAGACTCCTGAATGCCATGTAATGGGCTGCCACCATTGTCTATTTATCCTTTTATCCTTTTCATACATACCTATCCTTCTGTTAATTATCGTGTTGCACAGGGAGCCAAATGCAACGGAATTTCGTTTGGAACTGCATATATCAATGTATTTCTAAATGACAATAAAGTTTGTTTGACTTTGACTTGACTTTGACGAACTCGGCTCCCTGGGGCTGTATGCGCTGTAAGCCAGCAACTCTACCGCTGCGCCACCGAGCCGCCCCAGTTAAATACATTATAATGAATTGTCCAGGAAGGAACTGCAGTTGCTGGTTTAAATCGAAGATAGACACAAAATGCTGGAGTAACTCAGCGGGACGGGCAGCGTTGTCTGGAGAGAAGGAATGCGTGACGTTTCGTGTCGAGACCCTTCTTCAGTGTCGTCCTGAAACGTCGCCCATTCCTTCTCTCCACGGATGCTGCCTGTCCCGCTGAGTTACTCCAGCATTTTGTGTCTATAATGAGTTATCCTTCAAGTTAGGATGCTCACTGTTTCGCCGTCTTCCGCTATAAGAAGTGACAACTCTATCGTGACAAGGGTGAATGTTGAATCCTCCAGCTCTATGGTTCAAAGCCGTTGCCTGATGTTCAAGTTATGGTTGACTTCATGACTTATAACAAGAGGCTGCAACAACCTAACTGTGAAGTTTAAAAGAAGATATTATCCTGCGGCTTCAACTCCACTCTGTGCCTAATAATAGCAGTGGTTTATCACGAACCCAGAGCCTTACATCATGCATAGAACAGTTAGTTTATTTATAGCCGCCCACTGAAGTGGAATATTTTTTCATAACCGACTTCTGCAGGTTACTAATTTGCTTCCTATTGGCCACCTGGCAGGTGCAGGGGACTAATGAATTATTAGTTTTACATTTGTCAAAGAATCCTAGATGGAGGAGGATGGATTGCCATCGTAATGTGACTCAAAGTTTATCAGTATTTTCATCGGTTTAAAACAAATGGCCAGAGACTCACTTGGATCCAGAGTCTTGGGTGCAGATGCCTTTGGTGAGACATTCTTGATAAGGTACGGGTGTTCGGGGTAATGGGGCGGAGGCAGGAGGCGGACTAGGCTTTATGGGCCGAATGGCCTAATTCTGCTCCTAGAACTTGAGAACTTACGATTTATATGCTAGGATTTTTAATCTTTCCACTCGGGGTGCTTTACTTCAGAAGAGAAAAACTTGATTATGTTTAGGTTTAGACAATGGACAATGGGTGCAGGAGTAGGCCATTCGGCCCTACGAGCCAGCACCGCCATTCAATGTGATCATTGGCTGATCATCCCCAATCAGTACCCCGTTCCTGCCTTCTCCCCATATCTCCTGACTCTGCTATTTTTAAGAGCCCTATCTAGCTCTCTCTTGAAAGCATCCGGAGAACCGGCCTCCCCCGCCCTCTGAGGCAGAGAATTCCACAGAATTCTAGTTTGGGTTTATTTTGTCACATATACCGTGGTGCTGTTAAAACGTTTTGTATGCTATCCAAACAGATCAGATAAGTGCCAATGCTCATAAGTCATAGAAGCATAATTAGGCCATTCGGCCCATCGAGTCTATTCCACCATTCAATCATGGCTGATCTATCTTTCCCTCCCAACCTCATTCTCCTGTCTTTTCCGTCGTCACAGGGAGAATGTACAGACTCCGTGCAGGATGGAACCTGGGTCTCTGGCGCTGCAAGGCAGCAACTCCACCGTCGCGCCACCGTGCTGCGCCAAAAATGTGGTCCACAAATTTAGTTTAGTTTAGCGTAGTTTAGTTTAGAGATACAGTTTGGGCACAGGCCCTTCGGCCCACCGCCGACTGAGATTCACCCGTACACTAGTTCTAACCTACACACGGGATAATTTACAGAAGCCAATTAGCCTACAAACCTGCCACATCGTTGGAATGTTGGACAAAACAGGAATACCCGGAGAAAAGCCACAGGGAGAACGTACAAACTCCGTGCGGACAGCACCCGTAGTCAGGATCGAACCCGGGTCTCTGGCAGCAAGTCTACCGCAGCTAGACACAAAATGCCAGAGTAACTCAGCGGGACAGGCAGTATCTCTGGATAGAAGGAATGGGTCGAGGGGAGAGGGAGACACAGAGACAAGGATAAGTCTACCGCTGCGACACCGCGCCACTCTGCTCCAAGGAAAACAATCCAAGTTTGTCCAACCCTGAGATCAGCTACACAGATTTGATTACTTCCGTGAAGTTACACTAATCCCGTCTCATGTCATCTCGTGCCTTCTTTGGGCTGGCATCCTGTGTGACTATGTCCACTTATACATGGATGATCTAGTTGAAATTTAGCTGGCCGGACTCTATGTCCAAATTCCATTTGAGATAAATCACTTCCTGCAAGGAATGCATTCTGTAGCATGACTACACAGCCTCTTGCGCTTGTTTACTTGCCAACATGGTAGAAGTGTCAAAAAAAAACTGGAGAAAACTTTTCAATGTAGGTCCAACCATTTGTAAAAAAAAAGCAAATTATAAATCAATATCGATTTAAATAATGTGGAAATGAAAAGAAGGAAGCAAATAAATCAGGACCAGGAATTGAAATAGTAACATGTTCCTGTAATGTTATCAGGTTTGTTTGAACACGTCATAAAATACGCAGAGAGAGATACAAACACTATGCACGACAATGTCATTTCTTTGTGCAGGAAGGAACTGCAGATGCTGGTTTAAACCGAAGATAGACACAAAATGCTGGAGTAACCCAGCGGGTCAGGCAGCGTCTCTGCAGAGAAGGAATGGGTGAACTTTCAGGTCGAGACCCTTCTTCAGAATCTCTTTGACTGTACTAAATCGCAGAGAAATTATAGCAGATATTAAGAAATTAATAGTAAGAACTTTATGCAACACACTTGGAATAATTTCTTCCGGTTTGTGTAAAGACTAAGGAAGGTCGTGAAGGCAAAGACCAGTTTCAGTTTTAGTTTATTGTCACGTGTACCATCGTACGGTGAAAAGCCTTTGTTGCGTGCTAACCCGTTAGCAGAAAGACAATACGTGATTACAATCAAGTTGCTACTGTGTTGGATACGTGATAAGAAATAACATTTAGTGCAAGGCAAAGCCACCAAAATCTGATCAAGGATAGTCCAAAGGTCACCAATGAGGTAGATAGTAGTTCAGCGCTGCTCTCTGGTTGTGGTAGGGATGGTTCAGTTGCCTGATAACAGCTGGGAAGAAATTGTCCCTCAATCTGGAGGTGTGGGCTTTCACACTTCTGTACCCTTTGCCTGATGTGAGAGGGGAGAGGGGAGAAGAGATAGGGGCCAGGGTGCGACTCATCATTGATTATGCTGCTGGCCTTGTCGAGGCAGCGTGAGGTATGAATGGAAGGGAGGTTGGTTTGTGTGATGGTCTGGGCTGCGTTCACAATTCCCTGCAATGTGCTTCTTGCAGGAGAGATTTGCGTGCCACAAGATAGCATCAGACCTACAAACATCTAACCAGTTCTACTGGAATAGAACAGGGAGAGATAAAGTGATAAACCATACAGCTGACTGGATATTTTACTTAAATTTGTAAATCAGCCCAAACATTTCCTGTCAAATCTAGTCTTTGACCTTGTGAGAGCCACAACACTGTTAGTAGGTTAACCTATGATAAGCGTTTGTCGGCACTGGGCCTGTACTCGCTGGAGTTTAGAAGAATGAGGGGGGGATCTCATTGAAACACACAGCACAGTGAAAGGCTTGGATAGAGTGGGTGCGGAGAGGATGTTTCCACTAGTGGGAAAGTCTAGGGTTAGAGGTCAAAGCCTCAGAATTAAAGGACGGTCTTTTAGGAATGAGATGGGAGAAATCTCTTTAGTCAGAGGGTGGTGAATCTGTGGAATTCTTTGCCACAGCAGGCTGTGGAGGCCAAGTCAGTGGATATTTATAAGGCAGAGATAGATAGATTCTTGATTAATACAGGTATCGGAGGCTGGGGGGAGAAGGCAGGAGAATGGGGTTAGGAGGGAGAGACAGAATGACAGAGTATACTGGATGGGCCGAATGGCCTAAGTCTACTCCTATCACATATCACCTTATGACTATAGATGTTTGCTCCCTTCTGAATGTCAAATAGATCCAATAGATTTGGGTTTTTTTAACCAGAAAAGGAAGAACATTTTTGGTAATTTCTTTGAAGGAAATGTTGTCATGTGATTTTTGGTAATCGTGGTAAGTTTCAACATCAGTTTAAGAAAAATGATGGTCTGCAGTTGTAGCCTGGGTTTGGTCAACAACACTCACCATCAGATCGTTAAATTGTCATCGGATTGATAAACAAAAACTGCCTGGAATTTCATTCTATTTTTCAGCATTGCATGTTTGAAATTGGACTTTTCCCGTGTGTGGAATGATGTTTGGTAACAATTGGGGAAATCAATTAGTCACATCATCCTGTCAGACCTGTGACTCCAGAGATAGATCATGGAAACAGGCCCTTCGGCCCACCCAGTTCATACTGACCATCAATCACGTACTATGTTATCATGCACTCCCGGGCAAACTAGGGACAATTTACAGAAGCCAATTAACCTACAAATCTAGTAGACACAAAATGCTGGAGTAACTCAGTGGGACAGGCAGCATCTCTGGAGAGAACTCCAGCATTTTGTGTCTACCTTCGATTTAAGCCAGCATCCGCAGCTCTTTCCCACACATAACGTACAAACTTGCACGTCACTGGGACGTGGGAGGAAACCGGAGCACCCGGATGAGACCTATGCAGTCACGGGGGAGAATGTGCAGACTCCACACAGAGAGCACCCGAGGTCAGGCTCTCTGGATGTAGGGGATTGTAGGGGAATAATTGGGGAAAATGAATGCACACACACATGCCTCATACGCGCATGCATACCTGCGATCACATGCACGCACACACGCTTCACACACACATGCAGACTTGTGCGCACGTGCATGCACATTGGGACAAATCGCACACATTTGATCGAAACACTGGATCTCAGTCTTTCGATATTTATGATGGGAACTTGACAATGGTAAAGCCTTTAAAGGTTACAGACAGTTGATGCAGGACTTTTTATTTATTGTCAAAGATGATCCTTGCCTGGAACTCCTCTGGAACGGTAGTTATCTGGAATAACTAGTTTTCATTCAGATTCCTCCTGAACTTGTTCTTCTCAGTAAGTCTGAAAATAATCAGGTGATTACGCGTTTGACTCCTCTGGGTTCTATTCTGAGACTGAGAATGGGGTGGATTTTCAAGAAAAAGGACACACCTGATCAGTTGCCAGTAGCTTCTTCAAAGTTATGAAGAGACACGGAAATATCCCCAGGCAGGCAATCCGCATTTTTGCTATTTTGAGATATCAGATATATTGATATATTAGGTGCTTTTCCCTCGTGGTTCAAGTTCAAGTGAGTTTATTGTCATGTGTCCCTGATAGGACAATGACATTCTTGCTTTGCTTCAGCACAACAGAACATAGTAGGCATTGACTACAAAATGTACTTTATTTGTACTTTAGCAAGGGGAACTGCAGACGCTGGTTTACAACAAAAACAAAAGACACCACGTGCTGGAGTAACTCGGCAGGTCAAGTAGCATCCCTGGAGAACATACATAGATGACGTTGCAGGTCGGGACCCTTCTTCAGACTGATTGAGACCTCTTCAGACTGAAGAAGGGTCCCGACCCCAAACGTCACCCATACATGTTCTCCAGTGATGCTGCTTGACCTGCCGAGTTACTCCAGCACTTTGTGTCCTTCTTCTGTCATATTTCATTGTACGGTGGAGAAATCAAAGCCTGGTTGGGTAACTCAAATGCATCGAAACGAAGAAAATTGCAGGTAAGTAGTGAACACTGCCCGATCCATCACGAGTACTGACCTCCCCACCATTGAAGGGATCTACAAGAGTCGCTGCCTCAAAAAGCCCCAGAGACCCACATCACCCTGGCCACACTCTCATTTCACCCCTGTCATCGGGAAGAGGGTACTGGAGCCTGAAACATGCACTCCCCGGTAAAGACAACGGCTTTCTTCCTAAGATCACTCAGGAAAGTCAACTTGTGTCATTGTCCCGTTGCTCCATAGAGAGAGTCCTGACACATGGCATCCCGGTGCGGTGTGGCAACAGTTCTACGGCTGACTAGAAGGCTCCGCAGAGAGTCATCAACACAGCCCAGAAGATCACCAACACACGCCTGCCCGCCCTGGAAGAGATCGATAGCTCTCGTTGCCCGCGGAAGGCATCACGCATCCTAAAGGACTCATCTTATCCCACACATCACCTGTTTGACCTTCTGCCCTCAGGAAAGTGTTACAAGTCCATCAAATCACACACCACAAGATTAACGAACAGTGTCTACCCCAAGGCCATCACCACTCTGAACTCTGCACTGAACACACAGCCCCCATAGCCAATATTTTATACAGATATAACGCTACGCTGTGGAATATTGGACATTCTGACATGACGACGTTTTTATTGCTGTTATTATTTGTCGTTATTATTTATTGGAGCTCCGCTTGCGCAGTGCGCCTGAAATTTAGTTGCATGTATTTACAATGACAATAAAGTGTATTGTTATTTTTATTAAAACTGTAACGTCCAGGTTCAGGGGCAGTTGCTTCCCAACAAACATCAGGCTATTAAACATCACATCTTCCAACTACGCTCCAAATGACATAGACTTAAAGCCCTGTCCCACGGCACGAGTTCATTCCAAGAGCTCTCCCGAGTTTAAAAAAAAATCAAACTCGTGGTAAGCGCGGAGAATGAACGTAGCGGGTACGTCGGAGCTCGGGGACGTCTCTTCGCAGCTCGTAACGCTAACGGCAGGTACTCGGGAAGACTCGCTGACAGCAGGTAAGCACGTGAAGATTTTTCAACACGTTGAAAAATGTCCACGCGAGCCGACGAGCGGCCATTACCGTAAATGTCTGAGTTCGAATCAGGGCAAACTCGGGAGAGCTCTTGGAATGAACTCGTACCGTGGTACAGGGCTATTAGGAGGTCATTGTGTTTGTTTGTGCACTGTTATTGTTTGCTTGTGTTTTTTTTAGTCTACTTCCTATTGTTGTTTATTATGGTGTAGACAGGGTAGGACAGGTATGTTTAGATACTTGTTGTGCTGCTGCAAGTAAGAATTTTGTTGTTCTGTTTCAGGACATTTGACAATAAAACGCTCTTCCCCCCCCCCCATGTTTCCAGCACCTGTAGATTTGGGATTTTTATTGAGCGATTCTGAGAGATTTTCTGTTGCTCCCTCCACTCCCATCCCCCAAAATCTCTGTCCACTTGTCCCGTTTACCCGCAGGAGATCCCAGTCCCAGCACATGGACGTGGCCCAGTGCGGTCCATGGCATTATCACACGGGCAGCAGCTGCACTTATAGACTGGGTGGGACAGTGGCACAGCGGTATAGGTGCTGCCTTACAGCGCTTGCAACACCGGAGACCAGGGTTCGATCCCGACTACGGGTGCTTGTTTGCACGGAGTTTATACCTTTTCCCCGCGTCCTGCCTGGGTTTTCTCCGAGAACTTCGGTTTCCTCCCACATTCCAAAGACGTGCACGTCTGTAGGTTAATTGGCTTGGTGTAAAATGTAAAATTGTCCCGAGTGTGTGGAGGATAGTGTTAGTGTACAGGATCGCTGGTTGCCATGGACTCGGTGAGACGAAGGGCCTGTTTTCTCGCTGTACCTAAACTAAACTAAACTAAACAGCTTTGACAGCTTTTGGGTCTACATTGGTGGTGAATCTGTGGATTTTTTTGCCACAGGAGGTTGTGGACGCCAAGTCAATGGATATTTTTAAGACACAGATTGATATATTCTTGATGAGTACGGGTGTCAGGGGTTATGGGCAGAAGGCAGGAGAATGGGGTTGAGAGGGAAAAATAGATCAGCTATGATTGAATGGTGGAGGAGACTTGATGGGCCGAATGGCCTATCTCTGTTCCCATCACGTATGAACTGGAGATCCCACCTCCCTGGCTATTGACTGCCAAAGCAGTGAGGGTTATGAATATTTGTGACATGCCGTCATACCATGGACCTGTCAAACTGAAAAAAACACTCCTTGATGAAAAAAAATAATTAAAATAGTTTTTAAAAGGGCAGCATTGTGGCGCAGAGGTACAATAACTGCCTTACAGCGCCAGAGACCCGGGTTTGATCCTGACTACGGGTGCTGTCTGTACGGAGCTTGTGCGTTCGCCCCGTGACCTGCGTGGGTTTTCTCTGGGTTCTCCGACATAAAGATTTGTAGAACAATTTGCTTTGGTAAAATAGTAAATTGTCCCTAATGTGTGCAGGATAGTGTTGGTGTACGGGGATCGCTGGTCGGCGCAGTCTCGCTGGGCCGAAGGGCCTGTTTCCGCGATGTATCTCCAAACTAAACTGGTCATGGACTAAATCAGCTTTAAAAAAAACACACCCACGCAAGTAAAAATGTTAGCAGTAAAACACATTTCAAACTAACCTCCAATTACCTTTATCCCCGAAGCCCAACCCCTCCCATTGACCTGTGGCAGGTTTAACCTGCTGCACAAGATGGATGCAAGGTGCAGGAGTAACACAGCAGATCAGGCAGCATCTCTGGAGAACAGGGATAGATGATGTTTCAGGGTCAGGGACCTTCCCTCAGACCTGCTGCTGGTTGGCTGGGCAGGTGTGTGAGTCTGAGGGAGACTCATACACCTGCCAATGTTGGAAGCCAATGTTGCTTTGTGTGTGGAGTCCTCTGGTCACGATGCCGGACTATCTGGGGGCTCAGTTTAGTTTGGAGAAACAGCGCGGAAAGGGGCCCTTCAGCCCACCGAGCCCGCACCGACCAGCGATCCCAGCAAACTAACACTGTCCTACACACACTGGAGACAAGTCACAATCACTCCAAGCCAATTAGTCTGCAAACCTGTGGAAATCTTTGGAGTGTGGGAGGAAAAGGCCTACGCAGGCCACGGGGAGAACGTACAAACTCTGTACGGACAAGCACCTGTAGCCATGATCGAAAACCGGATCTCTGGCGCTGTAAGGCGGCAACTCTATCCCTGCGCCACTTGAGTGTAAGCCCACGGTGGAATCTCTTGTGGAGATACAGCGCGGAAACAGGCCCTTCAGCCCACCGAGTGCATGTGGACCAATGATTACCCATATACTAGTTCTACCCTACACACGAGGGACAATTTACAGAAGCCGATTAAACTACAAACCTGCACGTCTTTGGAACGTGGGGGGAAACCAGAGCACCCGGAGAAAACCCACACTGTCACAGAGAAAACCTACAAGCTTGGTACAGACAGCACCCATTGTCAGGGTCAATAAAAGGTCATGATTGTCCTTGCCAGAGTGGGTGCCCCTCATATCCCTGACATCTCAGCTGATGAAGCTCGTGGGATCAGGTCTTATTCCAGATTGCACCCTCCGTTCAGTGCTGAGTGAATGTGCACTATTGAAGGTGCTGCTATTCTGTGCGTGATGTTAATAGACAATAGACAATAGGTGCAGGAGTAGGCCATTTGGCCCTTCGAGACAGCACCGCCATTCAATGTGATCATGGCTGATCATTCCCAATCAGTGCCCCGTTCAAGCCTTCTCCCCATACCCCCTGACTCCACTATTTTTAAGAGCCCTATCCAGCTCTCTCTTGAAAGCATCCAGAGAACCTGCCTCCACCGCCCTCTGAGGCAGAGAATTCCACAGACTCACCACTCTCTGTGAGAAAAAGTGTTTCCTCGCCTCCGTTCTAAATGGCAGGTCCTATCTGTAAAAGATATTTGGTAACATTTGATGAAGAGCTAATGAGTTCTTTCAGAGTGAGGAACTTTGTTTTGCAACAAAAATATTGTTCTGTCTAAATTATTGATTCAGTTCCACCTCTGTTAGCCAATGCTTGCCACCTTGGTCACATGCTCTTTCTTTCAGGCTGGACAGGTCAAATTAAATATTTCTCCATTCACCTTAAACCTGGTTCAGGGTTCTCTGGTCCTCGACGCCCCTACTCTGGGCAAGAGACTCTGTGCATCTACCCGATCTATTCCTCTCATGATTTTATACGTCCCGTTACCTTTTGACCTCATTCTCCCCTTCCCCTTTTAAGATTTCAGTCTTTTTACAAATGTATTCTTTTACTGCTCAAAAGTCCCTTCTAACCAGGTGGTAGAGGGAGGGTTGGTGTAGCCTCAGCGGTGCTTAGTTTTCGAGATACAAATAGAACATTACCTCCACAGGCAGATCTTTTCTCTCTCTCTTTCACGCGCGCTCACACGAATTCTCTCCCACCTACATTTTCGCTTATGCATGCTTTATCGCCGACCCTTTCCTGCTCTTCAGCGGCCCGGCATTTGCAACAACTGGGGCTCTGCATACTGTGTAGGAAGGAACTGCAGATGCTGGTTTACACCGAAGACAGACACAAAATGCTGGAGTAACTCAGGTGGTCAGGCAGCATCTCTGGAGAGAAGGAACGGGTCTGAAGAAGGGCCTCGACCCGAAAGTTACTCGAGCGTTTTGTGTCTACCTTCGATTTAAACCAGCACCTGCAGTTCTTTCCTACACAAGAGCTGGAGTAGCTCAGGTGGTCAGGCAGCATCCCTGGAGAAAAGGAATAGGTGACGTTTCGGGTTAAGACCTTTCTTCAGATTGAGTAACTCCAGCAGTTTGCATCCACTGTCTCAGAGTACTACTGCTATACACTTCTACTGTATATGAGATGCTTATCTAAGATGCATCTAATTGCATAAGTACCATGATACTAGTACTGAACTGTGTACAAAAATGAATTTCACTATACCTTTAATTTCATTAAATTCTTATACAGTATTAACACATTAAACCAGAGCACTTGTTTAAGAAAGAGCTGCAGATGCAGGAAAAATCGAAGGTAGACAAATATGCTGGAGAAACTCAGCGGGTGAGGCAGCTTCTATGGATCAAAGGAATAGGTGACATTTCGGGTCGAGACCCTTCTTTTCACTTCAAATCAGAGCACTTGTTGCCTGGAATCTATGTCAATCATTTACTGGTAAGAACACCCTGGCGGCCTCTGCATTTAAACTATTTCCCTGCAGTACAGTGCTCCACTTAAGGTGTGATGTGGAATTCCTGCTTGGAGCCTCTGGTGGTGCTGGCTGGGAGCAGGTTGATGACTGGAAGCAGCAGAGAAAATATCGTCAACGTGAAGAGAGTCAATTGCAAAATAAAGTAAGGGGAACAACACTGTACCCTGGGCAGACACGGTATTGCCATCATGTATTGCCTTTCCGCTGACGTGACATAAGCTTTTCACTGTACCTCGGTACACGTGACAATAAACCAAACTGAAACTGAACAAGCACCTTTGGCCCAACTTGCCCACGCCGAGCAAGATGGCCCATCTATATTAGTCCCACCTGCCCCCATTTGGCCAACATCCCTCTAAACCTTTCCTGCCCATGTACCTGCGCACGGACACAAAATGCTCAAGAGGGAACTGCAGATGCTGGAAAATCGAAGGTAGACAAAATTGCTGGAGAAACTCAGCGGGTGCGGCAGCATCTATGGAGCGAAGGAAATAGGCAACGTTTCGGGACGAAACGTTGCCTATTTCCTTCGCTCCATAGATGCTGCCGCACCCCTCTGAGCTCCTCCAGCGATTTTGTCTACCATAGACACAAAATGCTGGAGTGACTCAGCGGGACCAGGCAGCATCTCTGGAGAGAAGGAATGGGTGACGTTTCAGGGGGCGAGACCCTTCTTCAGACTGAGAGTCTCTCGTTTCCCTTCCCCCCCGACTCTCAGTCTGAAGAAGGGTCTCGACCCGAAAATATCACCCATTCCTCATCTCCAGAGATGCTGCCTGTCCCGCTGAGTTACTCCAGCACTTTGTGTCTATCTTCATAGAGGGAGTGCAGAGAAGGTTCACCAGACTGATTCCTGGGATGTCAGGACTGGCTTATGAACGAAGACTGCATAGACTCGGTTTATACTCTAGAATTTTGGAGATTGAGAGGCGATCTTATAGAAACTTACAAAATTCTTAAGGGGTTGGACAGGCTAGATGCAGGAAGAGTGTTCCCGATGTTGGGGAGGTCCAGGACAAGGGGTCACAGCTTAAGGATAAGGGGGAAATCCTTTAGGACCGAGATGAGAAGGACTTTTTTCACACAGAGAGTGGTGGGTCTCTGGAACTCTCTGCCACAGAGGGTAGTTGAGGCCAGTTCATTGGCTATATTTAAGAGGGAGTTAGATGTGGCCCTTGTGGCTAAGGGGATCAGAGGGTATGGAGAGAAAGCAGGTACGGGATACTGAGTTGGATGATCAGCCATGATCATATTGAATGGCGGTGCAGGCTCGAAGGGCCGAATGGCCTACTCCTGCACCTAATTTCTATGTTTCTATGTTTCAGTTTAAAGCTGCATCTGCAGTTCCTGCCTACCAATGTACCTGTGCAAATGTATTTTCAATGCTGTTATAACACCCGCCCCAACTAAACGCTCTAGCAGCTCGTTCCATATCCCCACCACCCTCTGTGGGGAAAAAGTTGCCTCTCAGGTTCCTAGCTCAGTGCTGGGCTAACTACTCTTCACGTTGTATATTAATGATTTGGACGAGGGGATTGAAGGCTTTGTGGCCAAGTTTGCGGATGATACGAAAATAGGTGGAAGGGCAGATAGTGTAGAGAAAGCAGGGACTCTGCAGAAGGACTTGGACAGGTTGGGAGAGTGGGCTGAGAAGTGGCATTTGGAATACAGTGTATCAAAGTGTGGAGTCATGCATTTTGATAGTAGGAATAAAGGCATAGATTATTTTCTAACTGGGGACAGAATCCAGAAATCGGTGGTGCAAAGGGAACTGGGAGTGCAGGTGTAGGATTCCCAACAAGTTACTCTGCAAGTCAAATCGATATTAAAGAAGGCAAACTCAATGCTAGCATTTATTTCAAGAGGGCTTGTATACAGAAACAGGGATGTAATACTGAGCCTCTGCAAGGCGCTGATAAGACCGCATTTGGAGTATTGTGAGCAGTTTTGGGCACCTTATCTGAGGAAGAGGGTCCAGAGGAGGTTTACAAGAATGATCCCGGGAATGAGTAGGTTAACCTATGACGAGCGTTTGTCGGCACTGGGCCTGTACTCGCTGGAGTTTAATAGAATAAGGGGGGGATCTCATTGAAACACACAGAATAGTGAAAGGCTTGGATAGAGTCGATGTGGAGGGGATGTTTCCATGAGTGGGAGAGTCTAGGACCAGAGGTCAAAGCCTCAGAATTAAAGGACGGTCTTTTAGGAATGAGATGGGAGAAATCTCTTTAGTCAGAGGGCGGTGAATCTGTGGAATTCTTTGCCACAGCAGGTTGTGGAGGTTGTCAGTGGGTATTTTTAAGGCAGAGTGAGATAGATTATTGATTAATACAGGTGTCACAGGTTGTGGGGAGAAGGCAGGAGAATGGGGTTAGGAGGGAGAGATAGATCAGCCATGATTGAATGGCAGAGCAGACTTGATGGGCTGAATGGCCTAATTCTACTCCTATCACTTATGATCTTATGACCTGCAATACATTGTCCTGCTTTGCTAATATGTTTATACATTTTTAAAGTGACATTCAAACTGCACTGAAAACTATGTCCAATGAAAATCAATAACATGGATCTCGCAACTCATTTTAATTTGGATTTATTTTTGAAATAGTGTTGCATAGAAACATAGAAACATAGAAAATAGGTGCAGGAGTAGGCCATTCGGCCCTTCGAGCCTGCCACCGCCATTCAATATGATCATGGCTGATCATCCAACTCGGTATCCCGTACCTGCCTTATCTCCATAACCCCTGATCCATTTAGCCACAAGGGCCACATCTAACTCCCTCTTAAATATAGCCAACGAACTGGCCTCAACTACCTTCTGTGGCAGAGAATAGTAAGATTGAACGAGAACTTACCAGTTCGAAGGTTGATCTTTATTTCATGAGGAGTTGCGATGAGGGATTTCGTGAAGAACCCGCCAGCAGGCATGCGCGACATTCTTCAATGTAGCGGTGTGGAATCACAGAAAACAACAACATAAATGACTTGGCATAGTAAGATTGAAGAGACTCTAATTACCAGTTGATTATGATCGAGGGTTGGGAGCGGAGGGCACGAAATCCCTCATCGCAACTCCTCATGAAATAAAGATCAACCTTCGAACTGGTAAGTTCTCGTTCAATCTTACTATTTCATTTCGGAGTCACGTGAGTGACTTCGTGAAGACTTCAAAGCTCTGTGATTCCGCGCCCTGGACCACGTCCGTGCTGTCACACACCACTTATGAGGATGGATAGAAGTAATCAACTTTCCAGACTGCTTGTACTGAAAAACAAGAGCAACATTGGTTAACAACAAAAGAAAACCCCTTATTCGGGCACATCTCCACGTTCTTGACCTGCATTCAGCACGGCCTCCGCGAACTGTAGAGGAGCGGCAACAGATGTATTGTAGAACCGCTGGAAGGTGGCTTCGTTCGCCATCCTACTGTGGCAAGAATATGGTCCATGGGCACCTCCATGACCCTTGCCTCCGACGTTGATGCATGCCCTGGTGGAATGGGATTTGAAGACATTAGTGTCAACACGTGACTTACCCAAGACGATCCTGAGCCACCTGGATATTGTCTGGACCGTCACTCTATGGTGAGGTTTCTCCATTCCTTCAGTTTTCTCGTCACTTTCACATAGTGACGGATATGGGCGGCTAAACATAGCCTTGCATCAGCGGGGTATGCCAGGAACTTCAGCTGCAGCCCTGTGTACCCAGGTCTATGCTGCTTGAGTAGCTCGTCTATGACGAAGACTACTTCTGCAGGGGTAGAGATCATCCTGTCGATCCGGATTTTGTGGAGTGTCTGTACCCTCTGCGCTGAAGTCAGTGCCAGTAACATCACCAGCTTCAGGGTGAGTTTGTCCAGCTCCAGGCCCTCCATGGGCGACCACGTCCTGAGCAGGGTGAGTATTTCCCCGATATCCCAGGTGATATTATATCGTGGTATGGGCGGATTCGAATTGAATATTCCCTGCATGAGTCTGGACACCAGCCTGTTGGAACTTACCTTAATATCGAGGTAGAATGACAGCGCACTCCTGGCGCTGTTGATGGCACTGTAGCTCAGGTGTTCATCATGGTGCAACCCCGCCAGGAATTCCAATACGTCGGTTATGGTTACAGCGTCATCAGTAATTTGGGAGCGGCCGCAGTAGGTTTCCCACTTCCGGGTGTGTGAGAGGTATTGCCGCCAGGTGGACTCCCGGCATGACGCTCCGATGGCATCCATGGTTCTAGATGATAGACCATACCGCAGTAATGGCCTGTTCAGAACCTTCATGGTTATCGGCGGTCCTTGCTATGTTTGGCCGGAAGTGGAGGTGCTGGGTTGAGCTGATAATGCGGCGCCCGCATTACCCATGCTGGCCGCTGGGGCCCTAGTCCTAGAAGGCCTTGGTTGTTGAGGCTGCCGAAATTGAGGCGGAGCTGGAGCATAGGTCCTTGCTGGTCTAACAGCAGGGCCTCGTGGCCTGAAAATGGCACTTCCCTGGCCTGCTGCCTGGTCGAGATATGTGGCCGCATGAGTCCCACCGTCTTAGCATGGTCATCCAGCTCCTAGACCCTCTTCGGGAGGTCTTCCCCGAACAACTGTCTGGGTGGCGGCGTAGGAGGTGCTTTGCATAACCCCCCAAATTTTGGGTTCAGCGTGGGTTTAATGACGCTCTTCCTGAAGGCATTTATCTCATACTGTGATACACAATAGAGCCAGAGCATCCTCCTGCTTGGTGCTCAAATCCTCCCCATCCACCGACCGCACAAACGCGGAAATCCCAGCAGTGAGCAGCTTCAGGATCCGCTGGAGCTTCATCTCCTGGGTCCTGATCCTTGGGCTGATCTTGCCCAAGATTGGCGTATTGACTATGGGCACGTTGAGGGAGTTGCAGTTCGCTGGGCCTTGTATCTGTTTATGGCCTCTGATAGGACCTCCTCCTGGGGCTGATGATTGGTCAGGAAGTCCACGGTGGCAGCCAGTTTGGGGTTGAGGGGAAGTCCCATGGTCTCCGGAGAGGCAAATTTCGCCGCCACATCGAGGAGTTCTTCCGGTGGCACCTCCGATGGAACCGGTGTAGGGTCTGCAAATTCCTCCTCCTCTGGCTGCCGCAGGCTGGCTGTTGAGACTGGTGAAACCTCTCTGTGCCTTTTGATGATGGATGCCTCCTGCCGTTGGTTGTGTAAAAGGAGCTCCAATAGCCGCTCCATATGGTCAATACGCCCTTCGCCCTGAACACTCGGGCGGTCGGAGTCCTCATGCTCTGATATACTGCTGAGGCTCCTTTCATCGGCCCGCACTTCGTCGAGGTGAACCCGGTGCTGGAAGTTGTCGCTGCCAGTCGCCGCAGCAAAGCTGAGCGATTCCCGCGCGGGAGATGTGTTCGAACGCCTTCGTTTGGCGGAGCCTAATGCCGCTGCCACGGAGGGCAAACGCGGCGGGGAGTCGGCACCCAATGCCTCAGCACGGTGACCCGACGCCCGCGCGGGCTTGCCGGCTGCCCACATCATGGACCTTGCCGACACATGGTCTCGTCCTCCCATCCATGGGGGACTCGGCGACCGTGGCGGGAGCTCCACCCGAGTGACTCTTTCACCATTAGCTCCATCCTGGCCATGCGACCGCTGCCGCTACACACGGACAACAGGTCGACTTCCCCAGGCCCTGATGAGTCGCTGGGGCTTCTGCCAGTAGGTCACACCTCTACGAAGTGGCTGACAGGTACTCGTCAGCACCCGCTCCTGCGGGCCGAACGACTTCCGCACGGACAACCCGCTAGCCCGGTGTCTCTCGGACCTCAGCGGCCTCTCTACCTGACGAGCAGGCAGAGGAAAGGAGTCGGAATCGGTCCCCAATACCGGCTCCGTGGTCCGTGCAGGCACACCGTCACTCTCACCCCCAGGGCTCTGTGACGGCGCTTGGCTGGCTTTACCCGCAGCAACGGGATCGCCTAACCGTATGCTGCTGCCACTGGTCTGCGCTCCGGCAGCCTGTTCCGGTGCAGTGCCGGTACCTCCTGCTCCCGCAGGCTGTACGACTCCTGCACGGACATACTGCTAGTCCGCCGTCGTTCGGACCTAAGCGGCACCTCTGCCTGGTGGGAAGGCAGAGGGAAGGATCGGTACCGGTCCCCATTACCGGCTCCGCTGTCCGTGCAGGCTTGCCGCCACCCTTAACCACACGGGTCCGTGAGGGCGCCTAGCCGGCTTTACCCGTAGCAACGGGGATGCCTGGCCGTAAACTGCTGCCACCGGTCTGCGCTCCGGCAGCCTGTTCCGGTGGACACCGGTACCTCCTGCTCCTGCAGGGCTCCCCGACTTCCAGCAGATCCATCACCGGCCTGCAATCTAGCAGGTTACCCCCGGTGGTATGTCGATGCCTCCTGCTGCAGCGGGGCATGACCTGTGCGCAGCTCTCCCCCTGCTCTGGTACCTGCATAGTAGGGGAAACAAACAAGCCTCCGAGCGGGTCACATGTTACGCACCTTTGCCCCACTGTCACTATGCTTAGGTGACAGTGGTAGGGAGTCAAGGTCTTGCCTACCCTGCTCCCGCGCGGTGCTCCACCATTTTGTGGCCCCATGGTCAGCCGTGGTGGAGAGACGGGTCCTGGCTACGCAGGGCTCCCCGACCTCCGCGTTCTACTGGAATGGTGGCTGCTGATTTCCATCTGAAGTTGCACAGCCCTAGGAGACCTGCTGTGGAGCCTTCATTCTGGTCTCCATCCATCTGTAAGCAAACTCTCATACAGACGCTTAGCTATTGAAGGTTAGTCTCTTACCTGAGGGTCTTTAAGAAGTATGGTGACCAGCCTCTCATGCTTTAATAACTTCTATGTGCTGGCAGTCTCAACTTCTTGAAGAAATGCATACCCTGGAGTAGCAAGGCACTTTAATGTAGACAGGCCACAGTATCCCTGCAGCTGCAGTGTGGAGTCAGGCTGCCTTTGTATGCAAGCCTGCTCCTTCCTAAATGCCAGTAACCCACAGAGACCCCTGCGGGCTGCGGCGTAGAGTCGGGCTGCTGCCCATGGCAAGCACTGCAACCCCTACTCCACATGCACACCGTCAGCCCGCAGTATCACCCCCGCGGGCTGTGGTGTAGAGTCGGGGCTGCCGCTCTGCCGCTCTTAACTTTGAACGGCGAGCCTGCAAGCCCCACTCCTGCATGCACACCGTCAGCCCGCGGTGTCCCCCGCGGGCTGTGATGGAAAGTCGGGGCTGCCGCTCTGCCGTTGAACCTTTTGACGGCGAGCCGACAAGCCCCACTCCGCTGCATGCCGCCAGCCCGTGGCGTCCCCCGCGGGCTGTAGCGCAAAGTCGGGGCTGCCGGTCTTTTGTCGGTGAGCCGGCAAGCCCCACTCCTGTGCATGCCGCCAGCCCGTGGCGGCCCCTGCGGGCTGCGGTGTGGAGTCGGGCTGCCTCTGCCGTCCTCCGCCGGCGAGAGTGTGACCCTGGACGCTCCTGGGTCAACAGGCTTCCCGACTCCAGAGTATTGGAGCCGCCGGTGACTGCCGCAGCAGTCCGATCCGAGGCGGCCTCACAAAGTTCCTGGACTCCTTCCACGTTCCTGTTAGGAGAGAAAACAGTCCCCACAACAGGAAAACACCAACTCTAGGGGGCTTAGCCTTACCTGAGTCGGCCCTCTGTAGGGCTGGTGGGGAGCCGCGCTCCACCTCCAGCCGTCGGCAGCAATGCGATGCGACGATATGTCGCGCATGCGTGCTGGCGGGTTCTTCACAAAGTCACTCACGTGACTCCGAAATGAAATTCCAGAGATTCACCACTCTCTGTGTGAAAAATGTTTTTCTCATCTCGGTCCTAAAAGATTTCCCCCTTATCCTTAAGCTGTGACCCCTTGTCCTGGACTTCCCCAACATCGGGAACAATCTTCCTGCATCTAGCCTGCCCAACCCCTTAAGGATTTTGTAAGTTTCTATAAGATCCCCCCTCAATCTTCTGAACTCTAGCGAGTACAAGCCGAGTCTATCCAGTCTTTCTTCATATGAAAGTCCTGACATCCCAGGAACCTTCTCTGTACTCCCTCTATGGCAAGAATGTCTTTCCTCAGATTTGGAGACCAAAACGGTACGCAATACTCCAGATGGTCTCAATATGTTTCAATGTACATAAGGAACAGCTTCAGATAATCTGTGTTCATAAATACTTTGTAATAAAAAGAATGACTAATACTTAATAATTGTGAGATTGGTGTGCAAAGCAATTCATTACAACATACAGAATTAATCATTTTTATGATCAAGATTTAGCACTTCCGGTCTGCAGGCAACTTTATGGTTTGTGGACATAGCAACATGGTGATGGTTTTGGATTAGTAACCCAATGGTCAGACTGATAGCCCAAACTATTCCGGTTCAATTCCAGCTATGGGGTTTAAATTTAATTGAAACAACGAGGAGTTTAGATTAGAGATACAAGCATGAAATCAGGCCCTTCGGCCCATCGAGCCTGCGCAGACCAGCGATCACCCGTACACGAGTTCCATCCTACACACTGGCGACAATTTATGGAAGCCAATGACCCTACAAGCCCGCACGTCTGTGGAGTGTGGGGGGTGGGAACCGGAGCACCCGGAGAAAACCCACGCGTGATCGCGGGGAGAACGTACTGACAGCACCCGCTGTCAAGATCGGACCCGAGTCTGTGGCGCTGCAAGGCAGTAACTCTACCGCTGCGCCACTGTGCCGCCCTGTTGCTTTGTATTCCAAGCTGGTCAGTTCAATGGAATTAGGGATGGGTGACTGATGTTGGACTTGACTTTGATCTCCACTTCCCCACGAATGAATAATCAATCCTATTCAAACCAAATTTCCAGCAGAGGGCCTGAGTCAGATACCCATTGGGCTTGGTTCCAATGTTTCCTCTGCTGTTTGATTCACAGCATTTGGCCTTGGTTGGGTTCTGCCGTGGCCCTATGTCTGTATTTATGGCTCAACGATTTCACCCACTCATTTCTGGGTAAGTCCTTCAGCCCTCCTGGCTAGGAGAGTTCTGACTCAACCGGCCATGGGACATTGGACTCAAAGTTATTATCTCGCCTTCTTATCTCGTAAACATATTGCCGACAGTGTGTACATGAAGAAGCTGCCTCACCCGCTGAGTTTCTCCAGCAATTTTTGTCTACCTTCAATTTTTCCAGCACCTGCAGTTCTTTCTTAAACAGAACTAGCCTGAACGGGTGCCCGATGGTCGGTGTGGACTCGGTGAAAAAAAGCCAAGATTACTTTTCTGATTTTCTTTGAATTGATGCCTTGGGATCTTTCACGTTCTTGTGGAAGAGCATATGGGACCTTACCTTTAAAAGGTCACTTTTAGGGAAGAGAATGCTAATTTTATACCTGTGGTTCCTGGAACTTGCTGCATTGGCTGCCCTTCCTGCAAGCGTTACCAACCCCTGCCCAAGGGAATCAGTGCAAATACTGGCATTCGGGTAAACTACTTGTTGTACTTCCTGTTAGGCAGAACCAAGCCTACTCTAAAGGAAAACAGCTCTTTTATTGAAAAGAACATTATGTTTCACACACAGAGAAGTGGAATTCATGTGCTGGGATGTCAAAATGGATTGAAAAAATTCCAGGTCTGTGGAAAAGAGGAAAAAACAGAAAAATGCTGGAAAACACTCAGCGAGTCAGACCGCATCTGTGGGAAGAAAAATAGATTCAATGCTACACGTTGGAATCTCTTCGTCACAACTGGAAGGAGGACTAATGCCCCTGTCCCACTTAGGAAACCTGAACGGAAACCGCTGGAGACTTTGCGCCCCACCCAAGGTTTCCGTGCGGTTCCCGTGCGGTTCCCGGAGGTTTCTGTCAGTCTCCCTAATGGTCGAAAGTGGTTTCCACTTCTTCTATGTTCCAGCAATTATTTCAAAAAATTAAAAACCACTTTCGACAATTAGGGAGACTGACAAAAACCTCCGGGAACCTCACGGAAACCTTGGGTGGGGCGCAAAGTCTCCAGAGGTTTCCGTTCAGGTTTCCTAAGTGGGATAGGGGCATAAGAAGACTGATAAATAACTTGATTTCCTCTGTCAGTGGTGTGAAGGATCTGAAGAAGGGTTTCAACCCGGAACGCCACCCATTCCTTCTCTCCAGAGATGCTGCCTGTCCCGCTGAGTTTCTCCAGAGTTTTGTGTCTATCTTCAATTTAAACCGCCATCTGCAATTGTTTCCTATACCCTGTCCATGTTCTCTAGAGATGATGCCTGACTTGCTGAGTTACTCCTGCATTTTGTGTCCCTTTGTGCATCAATCAGCATAAAACAGGGCGGCACGGTGGCGCAGCGGCAGAGTTGCTGCCTTACAGCGCCAGAGACCCGGGTTCCATCCTGACTACGGGTGCTGTCTGTACGGAGTTTGTACGTGTGGGTTTTCTCCGGGACGCTCCGGTTTCCTCCCACATCCCAAAGACTTGCAGCTTTGCAGGTTAATTGGCTTCGGTAAAATTGTGAATTGTCCCCAGCGTGTAAGTTCATGCTGGTGTACGGGGTGATCGCTGGTCGGCACCGACTCAGTGGGCCGAAGGGCCTGTTTCCGAGTTAGGGAACTGGAGCAGCAGCTGGATGGCCTACGGTTCATCTGGGACGACGAAAGCTTCCTGGACAGGACCTAGAGTCAGGTGGTCACTCCAAGAGTGCAGGAGGTGTGATGGAAAGAAAGGGGATGAAGCGGGTGCAGGAGACCTCGGTGGAAGTACCTCTTGTGAACAGGTACACCCTCTTGGGAGCTGATGGGGCAGACGATGCTTCCAATCCGAGCGGCGGCCAGGACCGCGACTCAAATCCTAGCGCTGACGCTCGACCGGCGAGACCGACGTTGGGCGACTCCGTTGTCCGAGGAGATTCTGTGGCGACAGGCGAGACTCGAGGATGATGTGTTGCCTCCCTGGTGCCAGGGTCCAAGAAATCTCAGACCATATAACAATAACCATATAACAATTACAGCACGGAAACAGGCCATCTCGGCCCTACTAGTCTGTGCCGAACATTTACTCTCACCTAGTCCCATCTACCTGCACTCAGACCATAACCCTCCATTCCTTTCCCGTCCATATACCTATCCAATTTATTTTTAAATGATGAAATCGAACCTGCCTCCACCACTTCCACTGGAAGCTCATTCCACACAGCTGCCACTCTCTGAGTAAAGAAGTTCCCCCTCATGTTACCCATAAACTTCTGTCCCTTAATTCTCAAATCATGTCCTCTTGTTTGAATCTTCCCTACCCTCAATGGAAAAAGCTTATCCACATCAACTCTGTCTATCCCTCTCATCATTTTAAAGACCTCTATTAAATCCCCCCTTAACCTTCTGCGCTCCAAAGAATAAAGACTTAACTTGTTCAACCTTTCTCTGTAACTTAGGTTGAACAAGTTAGGTCTTTATTCTTTGGACCGACTTCAGAACATCCTCGAGAGGGAAGGGGAAGTAGCTGTGCATGTACGCGCCAATGACGTGGGTAAGAGGAGGAAGGAAGTTCTGCAACGTGAGTATAGAGAACTAGGCAGGAGGCTGAAAAGCGGGACTTCTGGGGTGGTTATCTCTGGGTTGCTTCCAGTACCTCGTGCTAGCGAGGGCAGGAACAGGTAGATAGGGGCCAGGGATTTAGATTCCTAGATCACTGGAATCTCTTCTGGGGCAGGGGTGACCTGTACAAAAGGGGCAGGTTGCACCTTAATTTGAAGGGGACCGACATTCTGGCAGGCAGGTTTGCTAGTGCTACACGGGTGGGTTTAACATGGAAGTGTATCCGTGCAGCTAACAGGACAGGGGGATGAGACTAAAGCTTTGTGCTTTAATGCGAGGAGCATTCTAAATAAGGTGGATGAATTGAATGCGCAGTTAGTAGTTAAGGAATACGATATAGTTGGAATTACGGAGACATGGCTCCAGGGTGACCAAGGCTGGGAGATAAACATGCAGGGGTATTCGATATTCAGGAAGGATAGACAGAAAGGAAAAGGAGGTAGGGTGACATTGCTGGTTAAAAAGGAGATAAATGCAATAGCAAGGAGAGATATTAGCTTGGATGCTGTAGAATCGGTATGGGTAGAACTGCGAAATAGCCAATGGCAGGAAATGCTTGTTGGAGTTATATACAGACCACCAAACAGCAGTAGGGAGGTTGAGGATAGCATCAAGCACGAAATTAGGGATGCGTGTAGCAAAGGTACAGCAGTTATCATGGATGACTTTAATCTACATGTAGATTGGGCCAACCAAATTGTTAACAGAGCTGAGGAGGATTTTGTGGAATGTATATGGGATGGGTTTTTAAACCAATATATAGAGGATCCAACTAGAGGGAGGGCCATCCTAGACTGGGTATTGTGTAATGAGGAAGGATTAGTTAGCGATCTTGTTGTGCAAGGCCCCTTGGGCAACAGTGACCATAATGGGGTGGAATTCTGCATTAGGATGGAGAGTGACACGGTTAAATCAGAGACTTGGGTCCTGAACATGAATAGTTTGAAGGTACTTTGAAGGTATGAGATGGGAATTGGCTGTAAAAATTATACTTAGAGGTTTGACAGTGGAGATGCAATGGCAAAGATTTAAAGACCGCATGGACGAACTCCAGAAATTGTTCACCCCTGTCTGGCGAAAAAATAAAACTGGGAAGGCGGCTGACGAGGGGAGTCAAGGATAGTGTTAAATCCAAGGAAGAGTTCAAAATGTGCATTTCAAATATGTCTGAAACGCTTCATCTTGAAGAAATGAGATTTCTCCTACTAGGCAAAGTAGACCAATTCTCAAAGACTTGGTCTCCTTTTATCAACTTTTTACAAGCAAATGGTGCAACATAACACAACCTTAGAAATTAAATGGTTTTGAACCGGGTGACGGACGGGCAAAAATACGAAATAGGTGGATCTCTCCTAATCTCTCTTTTCTTTACTTTCTCCTTCTATTTCAATCTTTTCAGCTTCTCTTCTCGTCCTTTATTCCTTTTGCTATCTGTGTCTTCTCGCTTGTCTGTCTATTCCCACACTCTTTATTTCTTTTTTCTCCCACTGTTCTTTTATTATTAAATCAAAAATACAAAGTTGTACAAGAATGGAAATATGTATGTATGTATTAGGTACTCAAGTACCACACTATTTTACTTACTTCTAACAAAAATAAACTAAAACAAAAAAAAATTGAAGGAAGAGGCATATAAATTGGCCAGATGAAGCGGCAAACAGGAAATTTAGAACTCAACAGAGGAGGACAAAGGGGTTCATTAAGAGGGGGGAACACGAGCATCAAAGAAAGCTTGCGGGGAATATAAAAAACTGTTGTAAATGTTCTTTAGGTAATGGCATGTTAACCTTCATAACAAGAGGAGTTGAGTATAGGAGCAAAGAGGTCCATCTACAGTTGTACAGGGCCCTAGTGAGACCACACCTGGAGTATTGTGTGCAGTTTTGGTCTCCAAATTAGAGGAATTCTTGCTATTGAGGGAGTGCAGCGTAAGTTCACAGGGTTAATTCCCGGGATGGTGGGACTGTCATATGTTGAAAGAATGGAGCGACTCGGCTTGTATACACAGGAATTTAGAAGGATGAGAGGGGATCTTATTGAGACATGTAAAATTATTAATGGATTGGACACGCTGGAGGCAGGAAACATGTTCCCGATGTTGCGGGAGTCCAGAACCAGGGGGCACAGTTTAAGAAAAAGGGGTAGGCCATTTAGAACGGAGATGAGGAGAAACGTTTTCACCCAGAGAGTTGCAAATCTGTGGAATTCTCTAAGGGAGAATTTCAGTGGAGGCCAATTCTCTGGATGCTTTCAAGAGAGAGCTAGATAGAGCTCTTAAAGTTAGCAAAGCGATATGGGTTGAAGGCAGGAACGGGGTACTGATTGTGGATGATCAGCCATGATCACAGTGAATGGCGGTGCTGGCTCGAAGGGCCGAATGGCCTACTCCTGCACTTATTGTCTATTGTCTATTCAAATGATTAGTGAAGACGAACGTAGGTCTCTTAGTCAGAGATAGGTGGATTTATAATGGGAAACAATGAAATGGCAGAACAGTTAAAGGAGTACTTTGGTATTGTTTTCACCAAGGAAGACACAACCAATCTCGTGGAAATACTAGGGGACCGAAGATCTAGTGGGAGGGAGGAACTGAAGGGAATCCACATTAGTCAGAAAATGGTGTTAGGTAAACTGTAGGGACTGAAGGCAGATAAATCCCCAGGGCATGATGGTTTGCATCCCAGAGTACTCAAGGAGGTGGCCCTAGAAATCGTGGATGCATTGGTGATCATTTTCCAATGTTCTCTCAAGGTACATTGGCTGGCCTCCAGCCCACAGGAACTGATCCAGTTAATGCGGACTGGAGGGTAGCCAATGTAACTCTACTTTTTAAGATTGGAGGGAGAGAGAAAACGGGGAATTGTTGACCAGTTAGCCTTACACCAGTAGTGGGGAAGATGCTGGAATTGATTATTAAAGATGTTATAGCAGCGTGTATGGAAAGCAGTGACAGGATCGGTCAATGTCAGAATGGATTTATGAAGGGGAAATCATGCTTGACTAATCTTCTGGAATTTTTCAAGGACTTTCAAAATGTGCTAAGTTAGAGCACATGGTATTGGGGGTAGGGTATTGACATGGATAGAGAACTGGCTGGCAGACAGGAAGCAATGAGTAGGATAGTGTTAGTGTGCGGGGATCGCTGGTCGGTGTGGACCCAGTGGGCTGAAGGGCCTGTTTCCGCGACGTATCTGTAAAAAAAAATAATTTCAATTTAAAAAAGATTATTATTATTTGTTGCCGCTGCTACACAGCAACTGGTTTCATTCCTGTCCTCGTGTGATGTCTGTGTGGAGTTTGCACGTTCTCTCTGTGACTGCGTTGGTTTCCTCCCACATCCCGAAGACGTGTGGGTTGGCAGGTTAATCGGCCTCTGTAAATCACCACCAGTGTGCAGGGGATTGGATGAGAAAGTGGCATGACAGAATGGGTGATGGTTGGGCGGTGTGGACCCGGTGGGCTAATGGACCTGTTCCCATGCTTGAGAAGCTGTCGGTAAGCTGTGTTACTAAACTGCTGACGTGCTTCCATACCAACTTCTTTAGGGTGATGGATCTGTGGAAATCTTTGCCACAGACAGCTGCGGAGGTGAGAAGGCGAGAGAATGGGGTTGAGAGAGAAAGATAGATCAGCCATGATTGAATGGCGGAGTAGACTTAATGGGTCGAATGACCTAATTCTGCTCCTAGAACCTACAGTATGAACATAGTTAGTTAGTTTAGTTTATTGTCACGTGTACCGAGTCACAGTGAAAAGCTTTTATAGCGTGCTATCCAGTCAGCGGGAAGGCACAATACATCATTCCAATTGAGCCATTTAAAGTGTATAGATACATGATATGGGAATGACGTTTAGTGCAAAGTCTGATCAAGGATGGTCCGAGGGTCATCAAAGAGGTAGATAGTAGTTCGGGACTGCTCTCTGGTTGTGGTTGGATGGTTCAGTTGCCTGATAACAGTTGGGAAGAAACTGTCCCTGAATCTGGAGGTGTGCTTTTTCACACTTCTGTACCTTTTGCCCGATGGGAGAGGGGAGAAGAGGGAGTGGTCAGGGTGCAACTCATCCTCGATTATGCTGCCGGCCTTGCCGAGGCAGCATGAGGTGCAATGAAATCCTGGCTTCAAACAAGGCTTCTTCCAAATTCTCAATCTCTACCAAGAAACCAGCTTGCCGGTAACCGCTTGACGGAAACTCCGTCAATTTCAACTGCTCAACGTTCCACGGAGTTATATTACTCGTCAATATCCAGGAAATCCCACTTAATTGCATATTTTTGCAAGTGGCAAATATCCCACCCAGCCCCCCTGTTCTTGGGAGGTTTCGTGTTAGTGAGGGAGTTAGTCCAATCATGGGAGTTGGTAGTTTACCTGTCTTCCATTATTCCTGGGTCAGTGTTCGGGTGGAGGTCTATTAGTCATTGTGTCATAGTGTCGTACATTGTGGAAACTGGCCCATCGGCCCAACTTGCCCACACCGACAAACATGCCTAGTGTAGATGGGACATGTTGGCCGGTATGGACAAGTTGGGTCTTCTTCTTGCATATGGCGTGCACAGCCTAAAGTTGTAGGACAACTTGTTCTATTTGATCTTATTTGATTGTGCACGTCAGGTTGATTGCATTAGTCGAAACAGGGTGGACCACGTGAAGGTTGCAATCTCCCACCCCGGCAAGTTGGGTCGAAGGGCATGCTTTCTATGCTACATGACTCAATGACTATGTCCCATCTACACTAGTCCCACCTGCCTGCATTTGGCCCATATCCCTCTAACCCTGTCCAATCCATGTACCCGTCTAAATGTTTCTTAAATGTTACGATAGTACCTGCCACAACTACCTCCTCTGGCAGCTCATACCATGCACCCATCACCCTCTGTGTTAAAAAAGGTTACCCCTTAGTTTCCTATTAAATATTTTCCCACTCACCTTAAACATATGTCCTCAGGTTTTGGATTCCCTACTCTGGGCAAGAGACTCTGTGGGTTTAACCAATCTATTCCTCTCATGATTTTGTACACTTCTACAAGATCACCTCCTGTGCTCCCAGCCTACTCAACCTCTCCCTGTAGCTCAGGCCCTCAAATCCTGGCAACATCCTCATATATCCTGGGAGTGTTCAACAACTGGAATCCCAGGACAATCAGATCCAGTGCTAGGTGTAGCACATGGAACAATAAGGAATGTTCGATCCTGACAGTGGGTGCTGTCTGTACGGAGTTTGTACGTTCTCCCCGTGAGTACGTGGGTTTTCTGTCTGGGTGCTCCGGTTTCCTCCCACATCACAAAGACATGCTGGTTTGTAGGTTAATTGGCTTCTGCAAAGTGCCCTTAGTGTGTAGAATAAAGCTAGTGCATGGTTAGATCATTGGTCGGGATGGACTCGGTGGGCTGTCGGGCCTATTTCCACGTTGTATCTCTAATCTAAACAAAGTGCCTTGTTGAATTTTCCAAATGGCTTGAAATACTGTGACGTGGAAATACTTGTTAATCTAAAAGCAAAACAGAAAATGCCGGCAACCAGGAGCAAGGCAGGTTAGCATCTATGTAAAGTTTAACATTTTATGTTGAAGACCCTGCGTTAGAACTTCAATCTAAAACATTAGCTCTCTTTTCCTTCCCGCGGATGCTGCCTCCATTTACGCGTGTTTCATGCATTTTCTATTTGTGTTTCGGATCTCAAGAGTCAGGAGAGTCAAGACTGTTTTATTGTCATGTGTCCCAGATAGAAGAATAAAATTCCTACTTGCAGCAGCACAACAGAATATGTAAACATGTGTTGGAAGGAACTGCAGATGCTGGTTCAAGCTGAAGATAGTGACAAAATGCTGGAGTAACTTGGCGGGACAGGCAGCATCTCTGGAGAGAAGGAATGGGTGACGTTTCGGGTCGAGACCCTTTTCTCCAGAGAAGCTGAGTCACTCCAGCATTTTGTGTCTATCTTCAGTATATAGTACACCGTAAACAATATAATGAACAGAAAATAAAAGTTCAGTGTGTGTATAGAAACATAGGTGCAGGAGTAGGCCATTCGGCCCTTCGAGCCTGCACCGCCATTCAATATGATCATGGCTGATCATCCAACTCAGTATCCTGTACCTGCCTTCTCTCCATACCCTCTGATCCCCTTAGCCACAAAAAAACATAGAAAACATAGAAATTACGTGCAGGAGTAGGCCATTCGGCCCTTCGAGCCTGCACCGCCATTCAATATGATCATGGCTGATCATCCAACTCAGTATCCCATACCTGCCTTCTCTCCATACCCTCTGATCCCCTTAGCCACAAGGGCCACATCTAACTCACTCTTAAATATAGCCAATGAACTGGCCTCAACTACCCTCTGTGGCAGAGAGTTCCAGAGACCCACCACTCTCTGTGTGAAAACATTCCTTCTCATCTCGGTCCTAAAGGATTTCCCCCTTATCCTTAAGCTGTGACCCCTTGTCCTGGACCTCCCCAACATCGGGAACAATCTTCCTGCATCTAGCCTGTCCAACCCCTTAAGAATTTTGTAAGTTTCTATAAGATCCCCTCTCAATCTCCTAAATTCTAGAGAGTATAAACCGAGTCTATGCAGTCTTTGTTCATAAGACAGTCCTGACATCCCAGGAATCAGTCTGGTGAACCTTCTCTGCACTCCCTCTATGGCAATAATGTCCTTCCTCAGATTTGGAGACCAGAACTGCACGCAATACTCCAGGTGTGGCCTCACCAAGACCCTATACAACTGAAGCAGAACCTCCCTGTTCCTATACTCAAATCCTTTTGCTATGAAAGCTAACATACCATTCGCTTTCTTCACTGCCTGCTGTACCTGCATGCCTACTTTCAATGACTGGTGTACCATGACACCCAGGTCGCGCTGCATCTCCCCTTTTCCTAATCGGCCTCCATCTAACTCCCTAACAAGTCTAACAAGGGCCACATCTAACTCCCTCTTAAATATAGCCAATGAACTGGCCTCAACTACCCTCTGTGGCAGAGAGTTCCAGAGACTCACCACTCTCTGTGTGAAAAAAGTCCTTCTCATCTCGGTCCTAAAGGACTTCCGGTGGCGCCATGTTCTAGGAGAGAACAGCGTCAGATCAGCTCTTAAAAAATCTGGAAAAAAAACGGGGTTAGAGGAGGTTGCTAACACTACTTATCGCAGGAGATCGATTTTAAACGGCTCCGGGTGCGATTGTAAGCTGCGTGACGTCATCAGGCGCGCGACTTTAGCGACTCCGGTAAGAAATTTAAAATGAATCCCTCCTCCCCCACACAGCCGAAGAAAAGTTCCAGAAGGGAGGCAGGCCCCACCAAAGCTTCAGGCTCGGGACAGGCTGCCTCCCAAGAAGAGATTTCACAAAGAAAAGCTGAAATGGAAGATTTTAAAAAGTCTTTACTGGCAGATATGAAGAAAATGCTGAAGGAAACACAAACAGAAATGAAGAAAGATTATAAAGAAACTAAGGATGAAATGAAGGCCTTAAAAATGGATATTCGAAATATCAAAGATGAATTAACAAGAGAAGTTAAAGAAATGGTAAAAACCATGATGTCGGATTGGAAAACAGAAATTGAGGAGGACATACACAATCAACTGATCGAGGCAACTGATAAGATTGCTGGGATGGAGCGATTGATGGAAGAGATGATGGATGCGAAAATAGAGGCGAGGTTAAGCCCTATGTCAACTGTACTGGATCAACAAAATGATACGATTAAAGAATTAACTGATGCTGCTCTAACAACTGCGAGAGAGAATGAGAAGATAAACGAAGAGAACAAACGCCTCTCTGAATTATTACGTAAAATTAATGAGAAATGTATTGATTTGGAGGGGCGCCAAAGACGTAAGAATTTGCGCATAGTAGGTCTGTCTGAGGGACGCGAAGGAAACTATGACCCACGTAAATTCTTTGCAAAACTCCTAAAGGACATTTTGGATTTGGATGAAGAACCCCTGTTGGGCCGTGCCCACAGGGCTTTAAGACCGGTCCCTAGGAGGGGTGCGCCACCAAGACAAGTAATTGTAAAGGTGGTTTATGACAGTGTCTTTGAGGATATGATGAAGATAATCATAAGAAAAAGAAATCTGAAATACGAAGGAGATAACATCAGTATCTTCAGAGACTACCCGGCCGAAGTGGCTAAAAGAAGAGCTCTATTTACAGAAACAAGACGCATCTTGAGAGACATAAAAGGAATAAAGGAGATCAGATATGGTTTGGTGTACCCGGCAATACTTAGAGTTACCTACGAGAATAAGGATCTTCGTTTCACCAAACATACAGCGGCACTGGAATTTGCTCGGAAAATACTGAAGGAGGCAGAAGAAAGAGAAGAAGGAGAAGAAGGAGACGCTGTGGAAGAAGGAGTAGACCCAACTGGGTAGTGGATGAATGAACTTTATGGACCTGTGGCTGTGAATCATTTACTGAGAAAAAGGCGGAATAATGGACATCGATTTGTAGTTTTATAATGTTTACTAATTAATTAATAAATACTAATTTGTAATTTTTAATTATTAATTATTAATTACTAATTAGTTTGATTTCCCTTACTCCCCTCATATAGTATTACTAATTATGATAATAATTATAGCTGAGATTAACAACTAAAAATTAGTAATATGAATAATAGAAAAATTTATTAAGAAAATAAAGTTAGCACCCCCACCCCAATATACACAGTATTTCAAATAAGAGCTGGAATATTTAACATCTTTTTTTTTAATACGGAAGTCGTTAGATTAGTAGCCATGTTAGTGTGGCTTTCACTTGCACTCACTACACATTATATAAGTGTAGTTTCTTTTTTTTCTGATCACCTTTTTTTCACCCTTTACTTTTTTTATATTCACATTTGTTATTATTTTTGTTATTTTTTGCATAACACATACTTGATATTATATTATATATTATATAATTATGACTTTTATCTATTTTATATAATCAGATTAAATGAATATGGTTTAACGGAATTGGAAATTCGCATCGGACTGAAGTTGGGGTGTAGTGTCGGGCTGGAGGAGCCAAGAAGGCTACTCCAAAAAAAGCCACCCTAACAATAAAATGCAGGATATGAATGTAAGGAATGGAGATGATGGAATCACCTTCTGTAGCTGGAATGTTAAAGGAATCAATGAACCAATTAAAAGGGGAAAGGTACTAGCTCAGTTGAATAGATTGAAATCTGGAGTTATGTTTCTTCAAGAGACACATCTTAAAAAAGATGCTCAATATAGATTAACCGCGAAATGGATTTCAAAAGTATATCACTCTTCGTTTATACACAAATCTAGAGGAGTTGCAATAATTATTCGTAAAGGTATACCTTTTAAACTTAATTCATTAATAGAGGATAAGGAGGGTAGATATTTAATAATTACAGGGGAACTACATTCAAAAAAAGTAATTCTTATGAATATATATGCACCTAATTTTGATAATCCACTATTTTTTAAGAAAATATTTAATAGTATTCCTATATCCACCCAATATAATTTAATAATTGGAGGTGATTTTAATTGTACTTTAGATAATTATCTGGATAGATCTTCTACAAAAATTAAGGCTCTCTCTAAATCAAGCAAGCTTATAAACTCCTTTAGTAAGACATTGAATGTTAAAGATATTTGGAGATTGGATAATCCTACCGGACGGGAATATTCATTTTTCTCGCCGGTATTTGGAACATATTCGAGGATTGATTATTTCTTAGTAGACTCAAAACTACTCCCCTTTACATATTATGCAAAGTATCATAATATTATTATCTCAGATCATGCCCCTTTAACATTTAAGATAAAATTAAAAGATATGGTTAATAAAACTAATATTTGGAGATTCAATACACAGATATTAAAGGATAAAGACTGCTGTAACTATGTGGAGAAACAGATTAAATTATTTTTTGAAACTAACGATAAACCTGAGACTTCCTCATTACTATTATGGGACACATTTAAAGCATTTATGCGTGGTGCAATAATATCAGCACAAGCTCATTTTAATAAAGAAAATCGAAAGATGGAGCAAAAGTTAGAAAAAGAGATAAACCAATTAGATAGTGAAAATATAATACACCCTTCAAAAGAGTTGAGTAATAAAATTGCAATATTAAAATATAGATTAAATAAAATTTATGCTGACCAAGTGATAAAATTATACCAACAAACTAAACAAGTTCATTTTGAATTCGGTGATAAACCTCAAAAATTATTAGCACGACAACTCAGAAGATTAGACGATGAAAAAACTATACATAGTATTAGATCGGCGCAGGGAAATACGTTGACTATACCAAAAGACATTAATGATACATTTTTACAATATTATCAAAATCTTTATTCATCTAAATTAACAGGGCAAACAGATGAAATGGAAACATTTCTAGAAAAATGTCATTTTAATAAGTTAAATTTTGAGAGTAGGCAATTATTAAATGCTGAAATATCTGTAATAGATATCGAAGAATCAATTGGATCGTTAAAAAATGGTAAAACAGCGGGCCCCGATGGCCTGAATGCAGAATTTTATAAAAAATTTCACGATCTACTTTCACCTAGATTACAAACAGTGTACAGACACACCTATGAGTTAGGAAAATTACCAGACTCTTTAAATGAATCTACAATTACATTAATTCCTAAATTAGATAAGGACCTGGAAGACCCTGGATCATACCGAGCGATTGCCCTTTTAAATACTGATCAAAAAATACTAACTAAAGTACTCTCTCGGAGGCTAAGTTTAGTGATTTCCAAAATAATACATTATGATCAAACAGGTTTTATTCCAAAACGTTACTCATCACATAATCTTAGACGCTTGTTTAACATTATTTACTCGAGAAGAAGGAGAGATATAGAATTAGCAGTTATATCGTTGGATGCTGAAAAAGCATTCGACCAGGTGGAATGGTCATATTTATTTAATATAATGGAAAAATATCAACTGGGGGACGGATTTTGTAAATGGGTAAGAATATTATATTCTAACCCTACTGCAAGAATTTTAACCAATCAAATATTATCACCTAAATTTAATCTCTTTAGGGGATGCAGACAGGGATGTCCGTTATCCCCTTTATTATTTGCCTTGGTGATAGAACCTCTGGCTGAAAGAATCAGATCAGAACCCGAAATATATGGGTACAACACTGACATAACAAATAATAAGATATCTTTATATGCAGATGATATTCTGATTTATATTACTAAGCCGGAACGTAGTATTCCAAAGCTATTCAATGTTATAAATGAATTTAGTGTATTTTCAGGATATAGGATTAATTGGAGTAAAAGTGACATAATGCCTATAACTGGTATAAATGTAAATATATTACAAAAATACCCATTAAAAATAGTTACAGATAAATTTAAATATTTAGGAATTAATGTGTCTAAATCCTATAAATTATTAATTAAAGCTAATTATTATCAATTATTAGAGAAACTTAAAAAAAACATTTTATATTGGAAAACACTTCCTATATCTATGATCGGTAGAATTAATGCTATAAAGATGATTTTTTTACCACAATTGTTATATTTATTTCAGGCAATTCCTTTTTTTCTTCCAAAAAGTTTTCTAAAAAAAATTGATACCATAGTTAATAATTTTGTCTGGGATTACAAAAGCCATAGAATAGGTAAAAAACACTTATGTAAGTCGAAGATAAATGGAGGGCTGGCACTTCCAAATTTTTTATATTACTATTGGGCAGTCCAGATTAAGAATATGAATTTTTGGTGGGTAAATATGGATGTTGAACCAATGTGGCTAAAAATGGAAAAGGAAGACTGTTTACCCTTCACTATAGAGTCGATTATTTTCGCACCAAAGGAAGTACAAAAAAAGACTTATAGGGACAACATTATCATTCATAATATTAGGCGTATTTGGAAACAGATAGTTAAGACCCTACATCTGGATAATCTTTCTTTTAGGTTATCAATTAGGAATAATCCACTGTTTAAACCCTCAATCTTAGATGCGGGGTTTAGACTGTGGGAGGATTTAGGAATTAAAAGAATAGAACACCTTTATAGAAATGGAAAATTATTATTATTTGAAGAGTTACAAGATATTTTTGGATTACCTTCACAACATCATTTTAGGTATTTACAAATTAGAGATTTTATTAAATGTAACACATACGACTATAAAAATAAAGGACCAGGCTTATTAGATGAAGTGTTTAATTTACATCCAAATACGGATAAGCTTATAGCTTATATCTACAATATTATTTTAGATAAAGAGAACCCAACAACTGAAACATATCGTCAAGCATGGGAAAATGAAATTGGATTACCTATAACGAAAGAAACTTGGGAAGAAAGCTTACAAAGAATACATTGGTGTTCTTTGAATGCCAGACATACATTGATACAATTTAAAGTTATATATAGATTACACTACTCGAAAACCAAATTAAAAAGTATTTTTCCTAACCTTTCCTCTATTTGTGATAAATGTAAGAATTTTGAAGCAAATTTAATACATAGTTTTGTAACATGTCCACGGTTGAATTTTTATTGGATTGAAATTTTTAAAGTTATTTCGGAAGTCCTTAAGGTTAAACTTGACCCAGACCCAAAATTAATAATATTTGGAATCCCGGAGCCAAATTTGGTACTCACAATTAATCAAAGAAATTTTTTTGATTATTGTTTAATAATTGGGAAAAAAATGATACTTAAATTTTGGAAGGGAACATTATCCCCAACAATTAAAATGTGGAAAGCAGAGATGTTGGAGACGTTGAATTTGGAAAGAATTAGATTTGTCCTTTTGGACAAGTATAATTCTTTTGAATTGATATGGTCTCCATATATACAGTATTTAGAGAAGTAGCTATTCTTGGAATCACGGCTTCGACGGGCACCCTATGGATCCGATGCGAATAACTTACCTATAATTGATAATATTGTGTATTTATTAGAGATATTTCTGAATGAAATAGTATCTCGTACAATGTCTTTAGTTTTTGTTTATATATATATATATATATATATATATGTAATATTATTGTTTTTCAAATTATCTTTTTAATTTTTAATTGATATATGTGCGAAAAAAAAAAAAATTTTATTCCCTTTTATTTTTCCTTTTTTCTTTATTCTTTTATATATCTTTTTCTTTATTTCCATAAAAATAGAAGATATTATGTATTGATATGCTATTTGTAGTAATACTGAATTAAGGTGTTAGTTTATAAAGTAAGCTATATATTGTAAACTATTTACTTCAAATAAAAAAAATATTACACTAAAGGATTTCCCCCTTGTCCTTAAGCTGTGACCCCTTGTCCTGGACCCCCCCAACATCAGGAACAATCTTCCTGCATCTAGCCTGTCCAACCCCTTAAGAATTTTGTAAGTTTCTATAAGATCCCCTCCCAATCTCCTAAATTCTAGAGAGTATAAACCGAGTCTATCCAGTCTTTGTTCACAAGACAGTCCTGACATCCCAGGAATCAGTCTGGTTATATATACATACACATACTCAAACATACACGTATTATATTTATATATACATATTTGCATGTGTACACACACACACACACACACATAAACGTACACATAAAAAACAAACAGACAATAATTGTGTAAAAGTAACAATAATAATCAATGTACATAGTTTATAACGTATTTGGAAGTTGTGGCGTTTAACAGCCTAATGGCTGTAGGGAATCCAGCGATCTGCAGTTTTTTGATGCTCTGTTTCACTCCAGAAGCAGATTAATTTTCAGCTGCATGAAGCTAAAAAAAAGCACTTTACAAATGAATTTCAAGCCGAGACTTTATTGCGTGACAAGCTGTCCACCAACTCCTCATTCAACCAAAGTGCACCTCGTCATGCTTAACTAAATAAAAGTTCATTTGGCAATTACAAACCCTAGCTCCAAGCTCATTAACACCTTCCTGTATTTTATCACTTTCTCTTTAGACTTTAGACTGCAGCAACACAGCACGGAAACAGGCCCTTTGCCCCACTGAGTCCGGGCCAACCGCTCGCACTATCCTACAGCACCAGGGACAATTTACAATTTTACCAAGGCCAATAAACATACAAACCTGCATGTCTTTGGAGTGTGTTGGAAACCGGAGCACCCGGAGAAAACCCATGTAGGTCGTGCACGGGGAGAACGTGCAAACTCCGTACAGGCAGCACCCATCGTCAGGATCGAACCCGGGACTCTGGTGCTGTGAGGCGGCAACTCTACCGCTGCACCACTGTGTTGCCCTCTCTGTATTAATCACATTCTCAAAGCACGATCACCCCAAAATTTGGAACCTGAACTTTAAAGTCTAAATTATTGATAAAAATGGTGAACAACAGTGGTCTGTTTGTGCCAATGGCATGTTTTGCAGCTACTGAATGCACCAGAGAAAAATCAATGAGCACTGTAAAGATGGCAGGGTGAACCAACAAGCTCACGTTGATGGCTGGAAGTTGGAAACAAACTCTCGTTCTGGAAGGTTCCATCTGTTGGATAATACATGCATGGAATGTACCGGAATCGGCAGAATTATCTGGATGGTTCCAAGAAATGGTGTAGCTGTAAGGTCACGTTGAGTCTCAGTTACTAATTCACGACTGATTGTTCTTAAAGCACCTTTATAAGTATCAAAAATGTTATTTTGCCACTTGTTGCACTAGCGATTAGTTCAACAGACCAATAGGTTCACAGGCAACTCCAATCTCAGGAGATATAGGGAGAAGGCTGGAACGGGGTACTGATTGGGGATGATCAGCCATGATCACATTGAATGGCGGTGCTGGCTCGAAGGGCCGAATGGCCTCCTCCTGCACCTATTGTCTATTGTCTATTGCCTCAGCATCAACGATTGTCATAGTTGCCGTGTATCAGGGGAACTCCCGAGGGCAGAAAGAACCAAACCATTGGCACCGTGCAGTGTATAAATATGGTGGCTCTGGCAGTTAATGTGTTGGAATGTGACACGACGGAATAAAGTGCCTGTTGCCATGTTTAATGATCTGGACCTAGACAAATAAGTGGGTGGGATCTGTTTATTTCCCGTCCGTACTGCAGAGCTGCCTCTAATTTCAGGAGGAAACGAGAAATGTAACATTTCCTCTCAAAAATCCTTCAAACTTTAGAAATTCCCTCAAAGCCCTGGCTGAAGGTCACTTGCCGACTTGGCTCGATCCTGTGGCTGGGCCGATGCATTCACCACACCCTGACCTGCCATTTATTTTAGTATAGTTTGGTTTAGAGATACAGTGCAGAAACAGGCCCTTCGGCCCACCGTGTCCGCGCCGGCCCACGATCCCCGTACTATCCTGCACACTTGGGGCAATTTACAAATTTTACCGAAGCCAATGAACCTACAGACCTGTACGTCTTTGGACTGCGGGAGGAATTCGGAGCACCCGGAGAAATCCCACGTGGTCACGGGGAGAACGTACAAACTCCATACAGACTGCACCTGTAGTCGGAATCGAACACAGACCTCTGGCGCTGTAAGTCAGCAACTCTACCGCTGCGCCACCGTGCCACCCCTCTGTGTATGATTTGAGTTTTGTGCGTTATGTGCCCTGAAATCTTTTTGCAAGTCTGATGCAAGTGAAATCTTTATTATAGTAGTGTCTCACCACACATGTCCACTAGTCCACAAACTTGTCTTGTCTTGACTTGGTTTACGATGTCTTCACCAATAACTGGTGTTGGCACAGCTGTTGGTGAAATAAGTAATGCGTGTTTCTGCAGTCCCACTGCCCTGTTTCACAGAAATGCACATCGCAACCTGTGAGAGTAATTCTGCATCAGAAACCTGCGTCAGCCATTGCACTCAGACGGCGAAAATACACTGGAAATGTAATACTTGGTATTCTCCTTCACGATTCTGTTTAGACAACACAATCATTATCGGCTTGGAGCTTAATTTTTAAACAGGAGTTGGACTGAACTTTGACTCTCAGGTTAAATGCAACACAAACATTTATCCTGGCATTAAAACAACGGTAAATATCGGAGTTAATGTTCAAGCTAAAGACGTCCTCTATCAAAAGTCCAAAAACGCACTTTGAACAAAAAGATCATGATCATGTTGAAGAGCAACTCAGAGCACTTTGAAGAAGTATTCTGTTATCTGTTGTCTGTTGTCTGAAGAAGGGTTTCGGCCCGAAACGTTGCCTATTTCCTTCGCTCCTTAGATGCTGCCTCACCCGCTGAGTTTCTCCAGCATTTTTATCTACCTCCTATTCTGTTATCTACCCTTGATACCTTGTTTCCAGCGCTGTGTGCTGTAATTTAGATATGGCGTGGAAACAGGCCCTTCGGCCCACTAGCACTAGCACTTTCCCAGATACAATTTTTACCGAAGCCAAACTAACCTTCAAACCTGCACGTCTTTGGAATGCGGGAGGAAACCGGAGCAGCCGGGGAAAAGCCACGCGGGTCACGGGGATAACGGACAAACTCCGTACAGGCAGCACCCGTGGTCAAGATCGAACCTGGGTCGCTGGCGCTGTAAGGCAGCAACTCTACTGCTGCGCCACCGTGCCGCAGTCATCATTTGCAAGGAATTAATCAATTTAAGTTTTTAAAGAGTTATAGTGTTATTGAGGTAATCAGAAAATCCTATTGCACAAGGAGCCATACAGCACAATGTAGCGGCGCAGAAACTGCCTCGCAGCACCAGAGACCGGTTCAATCCTGAGATCAGGAATTGCATACCGGGTATGTGGAATTTACACATTTTCCCTCAGACCATTTTCCAGGTGATCTGTTTTTTCCTTCTACATGCCAAAACTGCACCGATGGGTTGTCACATCTGTAGTCTGATTTTCCTTTCCATTTTCTTCTATAATTGCACAGTACACAGTTCCATTTGTTATTGAAACAATGGGGATGATTGGGTTAACGTATAAGGAGCATTTGGCTCTGGGCCTGTACTCACTGGACCTTTGAAGGATAAGGGGGGAACCACATCGAAATCTACAAGATAATGAAAGGCCTGAATAGAGTGGACGAGGAGAGGATGTTTCCAGTAATGGGAGAATCTAGGACCAGAGGGCACAACCTCAGTATAAAAGGTGGTACCTTCAATTTTTTTTTTAGCCATATAGACAACAGACAATAGACAATAGGTGCAGGAGTAGGCCATTTGGCCCTTCGAGCCAGCATCGCCATTCAATGTGATCATGGCTGATCATCTCCAATCAGTACCCCGTTCCTGCCTTCTCCCCATATCCCCTGACTCTGCTATTTTTAAGAACCCTATCTAGCTCTCTCTTGAAAGCCCCCAGATAACCTGCCTCTAAGGCAGAGAATGCCACAGACATAGAAACATAGAAACATAGAAATTAGGTGCAGGAGTAGGCCATTCGGCCCTTCGAGCCTGCACCGCCATTCAATATGCTCATGGCTGATCATCCAACTTAGTATCCCGTACCTGCCTTCTCTCCATACCCTCTGATCCCCTTAGCCACAAGGGCCACATCTAACTCCCTCTTAAATATAGCAAATATTCACCACTCTCTGAGAAAAAGTGTTTCCTCGTCTCCGTTTTAAATGGCTTACTCCTAATTCTTAAACTGTGGTCCCTGGTTCTGGACTCCCCCAACATCGGGAACATGTTGCCTGCCTGTAGTGTGTCCAAACCCTTAACAATCTTATATGTTTCAATGAGATCCCCTCTCATCCTTCTAAACTCTAGAGTATACAAGCCCAGCTGCTCCATTCTCTCAGCATCTGACAGTCCCGCCATCCCGGGAATTAACCTTGTAAACCTACGCTGCACTCCCTCAATAGCAAGAATGTCCTTCCTCAAATTAGGGGACCAAAACTGCAGACAATACTCCAGGTGTGGTCTCACTCTGTACAACTGCAGAAGGACCTCTTTGCTCCTATATTCGTAGACACTCGGGGCATCAGGTAAGTCGGGACGTTTTTTGCAGCCTGATGAAAAATGTCCACGAGTAAAAAAAAAGCCCCGAGTATCTACGGCTGGCATAACGAGCTGCTACGATATATGCATCGTCCCCTACGGTCTCCTGAGGACTCATTACGAACATTCTGCGAGTTTGAAGACACGGACGAATTCGTGTCTAACTCAGGAGAATTCGTGAATAACTCGAGAAAGTAGGACAGGCCCTTTACAGCGCCAGAGACCCCGGTTCAATGCTACTGCTGATGCTGTCTGAATGAAGTTTGTACAATCTCCCCTTGTCCGGGTGCTCCGGTTTCCTTCCACACTCCAAAGACGTACAGATTTGTTGGTAAATTGGGCTTCGGCAAAATTGTAAATTGTAAATTGCCCCTAGCGCGTAGGATAGTGCTAGTGCTAGTGCACGGGAATCGCTGGTCGGCACAGACTCGATGGGCCGAAGGTGTCCGCGCTGCATCTCTAAACTAAACTCAGCTACATGCAACAGTTGTGAGAGCACACAGGTTCACACTGACTCACGACAAGTAATGTTTGAAACAAACATGAGCACCACAGTGAATTCCTCCAGCAAACAAAGAGAGTTGAACAACTGCCTCTTGACATTCAAAGGCACAACCATCAATGGTAACCCCCCCGCCATCAATTCAACCAGAAAGCTAATAGGGCTAGTGACATACAGACTGTGGCTACGAGTGTCGGTTAAAGGCTGGGTATTGTGCGGTGAGTAATTCATGCCCTGACACCCCAAAGTGGTTTCCAGCACCTACAAAAGTCCCAAATTAGGATTGTGATGAAATAATGTCTACTTGCCTGAATGATTGCAGCACCAACCACACTCAACAATCTATCTATCATTGAGGACAAAACAACATACTTGATTGGCACGAGGCAAGAGGAACTGTACATACAAAACAAACTACAGATGCTCGAACCATTGTAGATCACCAAGTGCCGGAGTCTGAAGAAGGTGTCACACCGTCCACAAGAAGGGTCTCGACCCGAAACGTCACCCATTCCGTCTCTCCAGAGATGCTGCCCGTCCCGCTGAGTTACTCCAGCAGTTTGTGTCTACCTCCACAGATGTTGCCTGACTCGCTGAGATATTCCAGCACTTTGATTAGTTTTAGTTTAGTATAGTCATACAGAGCAGAAACAGGCCCTTCGGCCCACCAGGTCCGCGCTGTTCAGCGAGCCCTGCACTTTAACACTATCCTACACACACTAGGGACAATTTACATTTATACCAAGCCAATTAACCTACAAACCTGTACGGCTTTGGAGTTTGGGAGGAAACCGAGGTCATGGGGAGAACGTACAAACTCCGCACAGACAAGCACCCGTAGTCGGGATTGAACCTGGGACCTGGGTCTCTGGCGCTGCAAGGTAGCGACTCTACCGCCGCGCCACTGCGTGTTCTAAACACGAGAAACTGAGCGGGGACAGACAGGAGGGAAATGGAGAAACAATGTTTCGGGTCAAGATCCTTCTACAAGGGGACCCCGTCCACCACTCTGAAAGCTCATCCCCTCCATCTCCAGTGCCAAAAGCTTCTGTATATCAGTCACAAAATTCCGTGCACCGATTCATCCAACACTACTCTCAAAACAGCTCCCAAACACCCAAA
>OY740803.1:42176410-42228910 GCA_963514005.1 Raja brachyura | reverse complement strand
CCACGCAGTTCACGGGGAGAACGTGCAAACTCCGTACAGACAAGCACCCATAGCCAGGTTGGAACCCGGGTCTCCGGTGCTATAAGTGCAGTAAGGCAGCAACTCTACCGCTGTGCCACCGTGACGATTATAGGATGTATGCATTTAGAATGTCGCAAGTTATCTTTGTTCCCACAATTTAATGCAATGTACAACAAGATTATCTTTGCAGTTTATCTGAAATAATTATGCAACTGGTTCATTGAGTCACTTCAGATGGCGTGAAACATCATGCGTCCGTATGACTAAAGTCTATATTCAGCAGAACAATGTTGTAATAAGCACCGCTTCTTCGAAAATTGATTAAATATCTGCTTCCATTAATTGCCTTTCACAAAGGGCTAACAATTGCTCACATCCAAGAAGGTTGCAACATAATTCGAAGCTTTATCTAACCTCTTTCCTGTGCTGGGTCTAATTTTGATAATATCACAGTGTTTCAAATTCTATTTTGCCATAGTTTAGTTTAGTTTACAGATGCAGGCTCTTCGGCCCATCACGTCCGCGCTGACTAACGGTTCCCACACAGGAACACTAACCTACACGCACGAGAGCCAATTTATATTTATACCAAGCCAATTGACCTACAAACCTGAACGTCTTTGGAGTGTGGGAGGAAACTGGAAGATATCGGAGAAAACCCACGCAGGTCACGGGGAGAACGCACAAATTCCATACAGAGTACGTCACAGCAGTAAGGTAGTTACTTTCAGACTTTATCCAGAGATGCTGCCTGATCCGCTGAGTTACTCCAGCATTTTGTGTCTCTCCGTGGTCGACTTTAGTCTGAACTAATTTTCCATTGTCGCACAGAGGCACAACAGGGCGGCACAGTGACGCGGCAGGTACAGCTGCTGCCTCACAGCGCCAGAGACCCGTGTACGATCCTGACCTCGGGTGCTGTCTGTGTGGAGTTTGCACGTACTCCCTTCGGCTGAGTGCGTTTTGGCCGGGTGCTCCAGTTTCCCGCCTACATCGTAAAGACTTGCGGACTTGTGGCCTCTGGTCCTAAACTCTCCCACTAGTGGAAACATCCTCCACACATTCACTCTATCCAGGCCTTTCAGGGAAATCTTTGCAGAGAAAATAAATAACAGTTCATGGGATAAATAATAGAGAAATAGGATTATCAAATTCTACAAGCACAGAGCCAGCACCTAATGATGATTATTGATCAGTACGGGGGTAGACAAAAATGTTAGAGGAACTCAGCGGGTGAGGCTGCATATATAGGCGACGTTTCGGGTCAACACCCTTCTTCAGATTGTGACACGGCCTTCAGTCTGAAGAAGGGTCTCGACCCAAAACGTCGCCTATTCCTTCTCTCCACAGATGCTGCCTCAGAGCATCTGAGTTCTGTTGAGATGCTGAGTTCCTCCAGCATTTTGGTCCTCCTTCAATTTTTCCAGCATCTGCAGTTCTTTCTTAAATGTTGATTAGTACGGGTGTCAGAGGTTATGGGAAGAAGGCAGGAGAGAGATAGTCAGCCATGATTGAAAGACCAAGTTGACTTGATGGGCCGAATGGCCTATTTCTACTCCTTTTCCTTATGACCTGGATAGGCTCCTTTCATGATTCTGGAACTATGGGTGTCCTTTTAACGGGCTCTCCTGTAAATATCGGATGCTATTAGGTATATTTCAAGTGAACTTGATTTTTAAAGACCTTAGAAGAGGATGCTATATTTGCACTGAAGTTACACAGTAATCCACTTCAACATGATTGGGAAAAGTCAACATGGAGGCAAATAAACAACAGTGGAGGTGTGGCAGAGGGTGAAGAGAGGAGAGGAAGGCCACAAATGGCCAAGCATCAAGGTCACAAACAGCTTTTGGCTTGGTTGATTGAGAAATACAGGTCTGGTTCGCATCTTGGTTCTTGGTTCTTGGTTTCTTGGATTATTCCTCCAAAATATTCCAAATGGAATTTAAACTGGAGATCTGAGTAAGGGTCCCGACCCGGCCCACCTAATCCGTGCCGACCAGCGATCAGCCCGCACGCTAACGCTAGCCTACACGCTAGGGACAATTCACAATTTCCTCTGAAGTCAATTAACCTACAAACATGAAAGACAGACACAAAATGCTGGAGTAACTCGGCAGGACAGGCAGCATCTCTGGAGAGAAGGACTGGGTGACTTTTCGGGTCGAGATGCAAACCAGATCCTTCTCTCCAGAGATGCTGCCTGTCCTGCTGATTTACTCCAGCTTTTTTGTATATATCTTCGGTTTAAACCAGCATCTGCAGTTCCTTCTTACACAACCTACAGACCTGCATGTGTTTGGAGTGTGAGAGGATACTGGAGCACCTGGAGAAAACCCACGCGGTCGCAGGGAGAACGTAGAAAACACTGAGGTCAGGATTGGACCCGGATCTCTGCCGCTGCAAGGCACCAACTATACCGCTGCTCCACTGGGCCACCCTTAAGTGGTTCAGTTTTGAAAGGTTGACAAATGGTAGAAACAAAGAACTGCAAATGCTGGTTAATACACAAAAAGACACAAAGTGCTGGAGTAACTCAGCAGGTCAGCCAACGTCCCTGGAGACATGGATAGTTTTAACGATATCCTTGATATCCGGAAATGCTGCCTGGCCTGCTGAGTTCAGGGCCTGTCCCACCAGCATGCGATTGCATGCGTGTAGCGCGACCAAACGTGGTCGCTTGAGGCGTATGGCCTTGCGGGGCCAGTCCCACATCGATCAGCGGAGGCGTATAGAGTTGTGCGGGGCTCCGAAAAACTGACACTGTCCAAAAATCCCTGCGCCAACGGCCTGTCGGCCCGCAGGCACATTGAGGGCGTACGCATCATCTCGACGTCGTACGCCTAACGCGTGGCTTTGCACGATGATGTCACCACCCAGCCTGCCGTTGCGTGATGACGTCACCGCCCGACGCCGTGCAGCGTCCAAATTCAGTCGGCCCGCCTCCTGCCCAGCTGATTGGTGAGTATGATATAACCATATAACCATATGACAATTACAGCATGGAAACAGGCCATCTCGGCCCATCAAGTCCGTGCCTTAGTCCCACCTGCCTGCACTCATACCATAACCCTCCATACCCTTCTCATCCATATGCCTATCCAATTTATTTTTAAATGATACCAACAAACCTGCTGCCACCACTTCCACTGGAAGCTCATTCCACACCGCTACCACTCTCTGATTTTTTATTTTAGTTGAATTTTGTAAGGACTGTATTGATGAATTAGTTAATCATGAATTAGTTGACTGCCTGTAACTACATAGCGACCCCACTCCACTGCACTACGAGTTCAAAAGAACCATGCCAAACAATTTTTACTTGCGGAAAAATTTTCAACATGCTGAAAAATTTTTCCCCGACCAAACTGAGGCCGCGAGTATGCGGGAACTTCCCTCGAGTATGAAGGAGAGTTCCAGTGACCTCATAGGACAAGAGCGGAACTCGCTATCAAAATATGGAGGGGACCGGGGGACGGGGGGGGGGCACAATGTTTTGGTGGCCACGCGCGCTTGCGCACACTCACACACACACGCGCGCGAGGCTTCGGAGACTCAATCCAGTGCTAAATGCAGCTCAACTCTGCCTGTCTCGCCGGGTTAACTACAGCCCTGACTGGACTGACGGGACACCAGCGCTGCTTCTCCGTGCTGCCCATATTTTCCGCAAGCCCAGGCAGGTTAACCAGGCAGAGTGAGCTGGGTTTAGCGCTGGCTGTGGGCCTGGGGTGTGCCACGTCTCCCTCCTCCAATCATCGCGCTGAATCATCATGTCCCGCCCCCATTGCCTGCTCACCGACGTCTCTCTCGTCCAATCGCCGCCCTCGATTAGCAATTCCACCCCCACTGTGTTGCGGAAAGCGGAGATTTTAAAATCCGGATTACAAAAACTTGGGGGGGATGTACCCCACCTCTCAAAACATGGGGGGGACGTGTCCCCTCTGCCCCCCCCGTGTTTTCCGCCCCTGTCATAAGATCTCCTAGGGCCATGTATCGACCATGTGGCGAGTTTGAGTCAAGGGCAAACTCTTCTAAACTCGCAGATTAGGTTGACGCAGTGGGACAGCCCCTTAACTCAGCGGGCCAGGCAGCATCTCTGGAGAGAAGGAACGGATGACGATTCAGGTCGAGACCCTTCTTCAGACGTCTGAGGAAGGATCTCGACCCGAAACATCACAGGTGTCACCATCACCCTGCTGAGTACAATGGGCAAATCTTCAACTTGCAGTGATTCCAAGAAATCACATTTCAGGAAAGTTCCTAATTTGAACAGGAAACCATTCATCTGGAATAATATATGTTCCCTGTGTTGTAATTTACAACTCAGTAACTGTTCCACTCCAAACTGATTTTCCTGTTCAGCTACTGAGAATCAAAGCTACCATTGAAAATGAGTTTTAGGGAAATGTAAATCTGTATTGGGACGGCACGGTGGCACAGCGGAAGAGTTGCTGCCTTACAGCGTCAGAAACCCGGGTTCCATCCTGACTACGGGTGCTGTCTGTACGCAGTTTGTACGTTCTCCCCGTGACTTGCTTGGGCTTTTTCCAGGAGCTCCGTTTCCTCCCACAGTCCAAAGACGTACAGGTTTGTAGGTTAATTTGGCTTGGCATAAATGTAACGTTGTCCCTCGTGCGTGTAGGATAGTGTGAGTGTGCGGGGATCGCGAGTCGGCACGGACCTGGTGGGACAAAGGGCCTGTTTCCGTGCTGTATCTCTACACTAAACACTAAATGACATTCCGTCTCTCCGTAAGGAAATTAAAGAAAAATTGCTTTTCATATTAATGTTTTTTTTTTAAATATATATTTTAATTAGAGTAGGTAAGCAGTGAATTAGCAAACACATATTCTGATAGCAATATTTTGTGTACAGCAATCATACATTATTAATATTATCAAATGAATCTTATTGTCTCTAATAATAATTTTTTTATAAAGGTAAAGAAAAACAGAGAGAAAAATAAAGTAAAAATCAAAAATAAATGATAAAGAATGGAATCATTTACCATTAATACATCATTATAGAATATAACTTTTCATCTAATTCTGAGTCCAAGTTTCAGTCAGGGTTCCCTGCCGAACCGATCTACCCCTTTAAATAATCAATGAAAGAAGACCATATTCTAACAAAGACTTCTTGTTGGTCCATTAGGGCAAATCTGATTCTTCCCAAGTGTAGGGTCGCCGACATTTCCGTAATCCACATTTTAATTGTGGGGGATATAGGGCCTTTCCAAAATTTTAATATTAATTTCTTCCCAATTATTATACTATAATCTAGGAAATGTCTTTGACTTGTTGTAAGTGTTAAACTTTGTTCTGATATTCCAAGTATTATTAATTTTGAGTCCGGATCCAATTTAGTATTAATAACTTCAGAAGTTATTCTAAAAATCTCAATCCAGAAGTTCTTAATTTTTACACAATTTGCAAAAGTATGTGTTAAATTAGCCTCTGGATGCTGACATTTATCGCAGATAGAGGAGACTTGGAGGAAGATTCTATTCAATTTAACTTTTGAGTAATGTAATCTATGTAATACTTTAAACTTCATATTAATGTTAATGGTAATAAAATGATATGGTAGAGATGGTAGTTATAACAAATCCTACCTGAGGTAAAATTCTTTAAGTTATTCTTTCTCGCTGGTTTTTTGTGCAATCTTTTGAGATGGCGTGAACTATACTCTTACACCAGGGATTACACCCAAGCATTGTGCTTCAAAGACCCTTGCTAATTTAAATTTTTACGTTTCAATTTTAAGTTTTAAAGATAGAGCGTGGAAACAGGCCCTTCGGCCCACTTAGTCCAAGCTGACCATCGATCTCCTGTTCACACTCATTCTATCTTATTCCACTTCCTCATCCACTCCCTGCACACTGGAGCCAATTTACAGAGGCCAATTACATACCCGCCAGTCTTTGGGATGTGGGAGGAAACCGGAGCACCTGGAGAAAACCCACACTGTCACAGGGAGAATAGACAATAGACCATAGGTGCAGGAGTAGGCCATTCGGCCCTTTGAGCCAGCACCACCATTCATTGTGATCATGGCTTATCATCTCCAATCAGTACCCCGTTCCTGCCTTCTCCCCATATCCCCTGACTCCGCTATCTTTAAAAGCCGGTTTCCTCCCACAATTTTATTGTGTATTGTGTGTTCTTTTTAAGTGTATCGGTGTTCTTTTTAAGTGTATCATTAGTTAATTTCATTGCACCTCGGGTGCATGTGATGAATAAAATTGACTTTGACTTTGAGCTCTCTCTTGAAAGTATCCCGAGAACCGGCCTCCACCTCCCTCTGAGGCAGAGAATTCCACAGACTCACCACTCTCTGTGTGAAAATGTGTTTCCTTGTCTCTGTTCTAAATGGCTTACCCCTTATTCTTAAACTGTGGCCCCTGGTTCTGGACTCCCCCAACATCGGGAACATGTTTCCTGCCTGTAGTGTGTCCAAACCCTTAACAATCTTATATGTTTCAATAAGATCCCCTCTCATCCTTCTAAACTCCAGAGGATACAAGCCCAGCCGCTCCATTCTCTCAGCATATGACAGTCCCTCCATCCCGGGAATTAACCTTGTAAACCTACGCTGCACTCCCTCAATAGCAAGAATGTCCCTTCTCAAATTCAATTGAGGAAGGTGCAAACTCCACACAGACAGCACCCAAGGTCTGGATTGAACCAAGTTTTCTGACACTGTGAGGCAGCAGCTGTTCCATTGTGCTGCCCAAACCCCTAGAACAAATATCTATGCACAAACTTCTTTCAGATGAATCTATTTATAAATGAACCATAACACGTAACTTAAGCCATAACACACTTTACTTCAGAACCCTCTGTACAGACTTATAAAAACCAAACCGAGCACAGACTGTAACTTCACACTTTAAAGATATTTATATTATAGCTCTATACATGTCGTATTTATATTTTACTGATGTAATGCTGAAGATGTTGCTGCCACTTAGCATGAGTTTTTCCAGACAACAGTAATATTTAAGAACATTCGGGCGGGGCGGTGACGTAGTGGTAGAGCTGCGGCCTTACAGCGCCAAGAGACCCGGGATCGATCCTGTCTATGGGCCGTGTCTGCACGTTCTCCCCGTGACCTGCGTGGGTTTCTTCTTCGAGATCTTCGGTTTCCTCCCACATCCCTACAACGTACAGGCTTGTAGGTTAATTGGCTTGGTGTAAATGTAGGTATATGATAGTGTTAATGTGCGGGGATCGCTGGGCGGTGTGGACTAGGTGGGCCGAAGGGCCTGTTTCTGCGCTGTATCTCTGAACTAAAACTAAACTGAACCAAACATGAGATCAGGGCAGAAGGAGGTCACTTAGCCATAAAGACTGCTCTGCCATCTATATGATCAGAGGCTGATTTGATTGCAACCTCAGGTTTGCATGTATTTATTTTTCAGGCCTTTGTTACGCAAGACCATATGTAACTCGGCCTTATAAATATTCAAAGATTCTTAAAAATGCTCAAAGAGTTTTTGGAAATCTCTTTTATTAATAACCCGGGCCTCTGGTGCTGCGAGGCAGCAGCTCCACGCATTGTGTCACGTGATTTAAAGTCATAGGTTCAAGGAGCCGAAAGGTGCAACTCGAACGCCCAGGAACGGAGGAGGGGGTTACAAATATGTGATGGACACTGCCCGGTCCCTCGCGGTTTATGGGCAGGGTTGCAAACGTTCTCACTCCCAAATAAGGGACAAAATGTCAAAACAAGGGATAAAATTCCCAACGGCAATTCGTTGACCGACTCGGCCGTGGCTGGGTGAATGATGAGTTGGCCCGGGTGCTGGACTGCACACAAAGCCCAGCTGAGGATTTTTGGCCCGGCACCCCATCCAACCCATGAACCGATGATCGGCCATGAGATGGAAGGGTGGTGGTGTTGGCTGTAAGCGAAGGTCCGAAGGTCGCACAGCTGGCCGGGCTGCCGACCGACGGGGCCACGGGCGAGGCGCTGCTGCTGCTGCTGCGCTCCATGGGCTGCACTACGTCGGGACGGGTGAGGCGGGGCCGAACGCGGCGCTCCGACCCGACAGTCCCCTCGACCAGAGTAGTAGCAGTCAAATACGGTCAAGGGCGGTCCCGTATGGGACAATCCAATTTAGCCCAACATACGGGATGTCCTGGCTAATACGGGACAGTTGGCAATCCTAGCTACGGGTGTGGAGCTACTGCCTTAAAGCACCAGAGACCCGGGTTCAATCTTGTCCCTACGGAGTTTGTACGTTCTCCCCGTGACCTGCGTGGGTTTCTCCAAGATCTTCAGTTTCCTCCCACATGCCAAAGACGTACGGGTTTGTAGGTTATTTGGCTTGGTATGAATGTAAAATTGGCCCTAGTGTAGGACAGTGTTAATGTGTGTGGATCGTTGGTCGATGTGGACCCGGTGGGCCGAATGGCCTGTTTCTGCGCTGAAATCCCGAAACTAAACTAAAAATGTAACTACATCCCAGTAACCCATGGAAGGCACTGCCTCAAAGAGGCAGCCAGCATCATCAAGGACCCACACCGCCCTGTCCACACTCTCATTTGTAGAGTCATAGTCATACGGTGGAGAAACAGGCCCCTCAGCCCAACTTGCCCACACCGTCCAACATATCCCATCTACTCCTGCCGTTGGGCAGAGGGTCTGAAAACCCTGACCTCCAGGTTCAGGAACAGCTTCTCCCCAATAACGATCAGGCCCTTGAATACCACAAACAATGGTTTAATGGTTCAATGTTTCTTTATTATCTCGTACACCAAGGTACGGTGAAATTATTTTTTCGTATGCAAATCAGTAATTGGGCCTGTTCCATTTAGGCGATTGTTTAGGCGACTGCCAGTGACCAGAACCATGGAATTCACCAAAGTCAGCGCCGGCGACAACCTACGTCACCTGGCGACAACCTACTGAAGAAGGGAATCGGCCCGAAACGTCGCCTATCTCCTTCGCTCCATAGATGCTGCTGCACCCGCTGAGTTTCCCCAGTATTTTGTGTACCGACAACCTACATTAACTTGGCGACAACCTATGACAGCCCAAATTGTCGCCATTATCACAGAAAATCCTTCAACGTGTTGAAAATTTTTCGGCAGTCGCCTGGAGTCGCCTAAAAGATCGCCTAAATGGGACAGGCCCATGAGATTATCGCCATACCTATTTAGGACGGCCACGGAGGTGCAGCAGTAAAGTTGCTGCCTTACAGCGCCAGAAACCCGGGTCCGATCCGAACTACAGGTGCTGTGTGCACGGAGTTTGTACGTTCTCCCCGTGACCGCGTGGATTTTCTCTGAGATCTTTGGTTTTCTCCCACACTCCATAGACGTACAGGTATGTACATTAAATGGTTTGGTGTACATGTAAATTGTCCCTAGTGTGTGTAGGGTAGTGTTAATGTGCGGGGTTCGCTGGTTGGTGCAAACACGGTGCGCCGAAGGGCCTGTTTCCGCGCTGTACTTCTAAACTAAACTAAACTAATACAATTTCTGGTTAAGTACAGAATGAATAGAAACAGCTCACCGAGTCCATATGCAAGAGCCGCAAGCTTTTGGTGCCATTTTCCGAAGCACAGCTGCATTGGACATAAAGGCCGTCATCTCCGTCACCTCCATTCGGTCCAACAACAACCAAACTGTGAACTACAAACTGTCTAGGGACTTCAAACATGCGTTTTGCACTAATATTGTCTTTTTATAAATCATTGAATTTTTTTTGGTTTGTTGCGTTATCTTTGAGTCCGGGTGTTTACAGCAGAGATAGACACAGAGACACACAGAGTTGTAGAATCGAGAACCAGAAGACATTAGGTAAGAGGGCCTAAATTGAATACGCACACGAAGGGCGACGTTTTGACTCAGAGAGTGGTCGGTGTGATGGAGGCCTAGAGTGTGGCAGCCTCGCCTGCAGCTGTTCGTTCTTCACCCTTTTAAAAAAAATTTAGTTTTTTAAAAAGTTTTGTTCTGGAGGCCTCTTGGTCTTTTTATGTGGGGGATGGGGAGGGGAAGGGGGAAACCGTTTTTATCAGTCCCTACCTGGGCGAGGATGCGTCCTTCCTCCGAGGCGCATCTTCACGCCCTCCTCGCGGCCTACCATTTGGATTGGCGCGGCCTTTCCTGCAGGAGACCGGCCAGAGCTTCGAGCTGCAGCTTCAGCACTGAGGTGCCATCGAGGAGCCACCGGGGTGATGCCTTACCCGGGTCGCCGTGTTGCAGCTCCGGAGTGCTGGGCCTGCTGACTTCAACATTGTGAAGCTGTGGTCTGCGGAGCTTCCAGCCGCCGCGGCGCTGACTTTACCAACGCGGAGCCTGGGATCTCTCGCCAAGGTCCCCGATGTTGGAGCTTCGCCCAGCGCGGCCTGTGGACCTCTGGAGCCGCGGTCTCCGGGAGGAAGCGGCCATTTTGGAACTCCAAGCCGCTTAGAGTGTTCTTCTGTTCTGACGCCGGAGTTCCATCACCCCGGCCTGAAACATCGGGCCACCGTAGCGGCGACTGCGAAGGCCTCAATAGACCCCGACCACAGGTGAGCATTGAGGAAGTGGACTGAACTTTGCTGCCTTCCCTCACAGCGGGAAACGTTGATCCCTCTGTGGGGGGGATGATTTTTATGTTTAAATGTTAAATTCTACAAAGTTGTGTTTATTTTATTTGTGTGCTGCAATGGCAACTCAAATTTCACTGCACCAATTGGTGTATGTGACAATAAATGTCCTTTGTCCTTTGTATATGGAACGAGCCACCAGATGAAGTTTCATTCCTCTGTTAAATTAAACATGGGCTCTGTCTGCGCGGAGTTTGTACGTTCTCCCCATGACCACGTGGGTTTTCCCCAGGTTCTCCGGTTTCCTCCCACACTCCAAAGGTGTGCAGGTTTGCAGGTGAATTGGATTTGATAAAGATTGTAAATTGCCCCTAGTGTGTCCGTGCCAACCAGGTGGGCCGAATGGCCTGTTTCCATGCTGAATCTCTAAACGAAACACACTGAATCGGACCCTGTCTGATTCTTTAGTCAGAGGGTGGTGAATCTGTGGAATTCTGTGGAGGCCAAGTCAATGGATATTGTTAAGGCAGAGGTTGAAAGGTTCGTGATGAGTACGGGTGTCAGGGGTTATGGGGGGATGGCAGGAGAATGGTGTTGAGAGGGAAAGACAGATCGGCCACGATTGAATGGCGGAGTAGACTTGATGGGCCAAATGGCCTAATTCTGCTCCTAGAACTCATGAAACGTTCTGTCAATGATTACAAAAAGAGCTGATGAAGCTTGAGTTCTCTTCTTCCTCTCTGTGGATGGGGGGGAAGCCTATTTGCTGCCAAGCTGTTAGCAATCCACAGGTGCACGGCCAATTGTTCGATCGTCATTTCTGGAAATTCACTCTTAGATATGTCGAGCAGACCAGCGAGGAGAGCTGCCAGCTGTGGTTTTGCGAATGTTAAAGTCAACACTTTCTTTCCTTGAATGGAAGGGTCTATGAGCATCAGAACATATCTGAGGTAAAATAACAAAAAAATATTTATTCCAGCTTGCAGCGTTTTTTTTACATCTCACTGTTTACCTTTGCAGGTTTTGCTTTGAAGATAAATCCAGATAAACTCAGCGGGCCGGGCGGAATCTCTGGGGAAAAAGGATGGGTGACGTTTCGGGTCGGGACCCTTCTTCAGACTGAAGGTGGAGCGGAGGGAACCGAGGGTAAGAAAAGGCCAGGACAAAGAAGGGCCGTCGACAGATGACCAAGGAAGGGTTGGAGCCCACAATGGTCCAATGTTGGCTGGGGAAGGCGTGATAATGAAGAGATTCAAGTATGTGTATTGTAAATTGTCCCTAGTGTTTGTCGGTATAGTGATAGTGTACAGAGGTCGCTGGTTGGCACGGACTCAGTGGGCCAAAGGGCCTGTACATCCAAACTGAAAAAAGCTAAGATGGCTCCTCTAACACTTGCCCAGTAGTCCATTCAGTGCATGGCCAGGTTGAACCAGGCACTCAACCCCAGACTTAGCATGGTATCCAAGATTCAGATATGATAGCCTGCTCAACTCATCTATGCTGACAAAAATGCCCCATCTATGCTAGTCCCATTTGCCCAAGTTTGGCCCATGTCCCTCTTTATCTTTTCTATCCAGGTACATGTCCAAGCGAGATCACACCTTCCCCAGCCAATAATGGACCCACCAGGCACCGCCCTGCCGGAGATCATGTGTGGCTGCCCCTGGTCGTTCCTGGCCATTTCCCGCCCCCAGATCTTTTCCTCCCCTCCCCCCCCCCCCCAACCCCTACATTCAGTCTGAAGAAGGGTCCCGACCTGAAACGTCACCCATCCTTTTTCTCTGGAGATGCTGCCTGACCCATTGAGTTACTCCAACACTGTGTGCTCATCAAGTGCCTTTTAAATTTCAATATAGTCTCTGCCTCAACTACCTCCTCTGGCACCTCGTCCATACACCCACCACCCTCTGAGCTCGTCAGGTTTGTGTTAAATGTTGTCCCCCTCACCTTAAATCCATGCCTTCCAGTTCTCGATTCCACTACTCTTGGTAAAAGACTCCCTAACTATTCCCCTCATGATTTTATACACTTCTGTAAGATCACCCCTCAGCCCCCTGCGCTCCAAGGAAGAAAGTCCTAGGCTGCCCAACCTCTCTCTATAGCTCATTGCTCTGTGCATTCACCCTATCTATTCCACTCGTCTAAAATCAGCTGTTTTTATTTAACAGTTCCACTCACGTACTCCCAGCTAAAGCTGTGGATATCACTCAACGAGTGGTAGTTCCAAAATATTTTTGCTAATTGAAGTCGTTTGTGGCATCTGCAGACATTTCTTCTCGACCCAGTTTTCTCACTTCCAGTGTCATGTTTCAGCCACAGTGCATTGCTGGGCATCGAGCTGAGACTGCCTGTTACTGTTAGAGGTGAAAATTACTGGAATCAGTCAGTACAGAGCATGGAATTCCTGGCTGCCTCCCACCGAGACCCAGCCATGTCTTGAACAACCAGTTGTGGTGCGCTGTGGTTGAAGGCCGCCCTCGGGACTTCTCCAGGTCAGAAGGTGGCTGAGCCAGTGCAAACTGCAAACTGGTGGAGACCAAGAACCGAGGATGCTGGTTTATGCTGAAGATAGACACAAATTGCTGGAGTAACTCAGTCGGTCAGGCAGCATCTCTGGAGAAAGAGGACGAGTGGCGTTTTGGTTCGGGACCCTTCTTCACGCTACTCGCTCAGCCAGCGAGCCGCTAAGGACATCGCCAAGGGTTGAAGCCAATCTCTCGCTGCGCTACCACGGGCCAGGAATCTCACAGACTTGAGCCAGGAGAGGCGAGGAGTGGGGGGTGGGAGAGGGGGGGGGGGGGGGGGGGGGGGTGGTAGTGTGTGTCCTCCACTGACTTGACCAACCTCAGCTTGGTCAAGGTCTGACCTGCAGACCATGGAGATAACCAGACCCCCGTGTGGAATGAGGGCTCTGGTTCATTTTGACAAGTGACATTGAATTAATTACATTACTTGCCAAAGGCCTCATTTCAGAATCTCGACATGGAGATGAAGAAGAAGTTGCACGGTGGCGCAGCGGTAGAGTTGCGGCCTGACAGCGCCAGAGACCCGGGTTCGATCCTGACCACGGGTGCTTGTCTATACTGTTCTCCCCGTGACCGCGTGGGTTTTCTCCAGGACGCTCCGGCTACAGACGTACAGGTTTGCAGGTTCATTTGACCGGTAAAAATTATAATTGTCCCTAGTGTGTAGGATAGTGCTAGTTTACTGGTCGGTGCAGACTCAGTGGGCCGGAGCGCCTGTTTCCGCGCTATATCTCTAAACGAAACAAAACCATACCAAACTAAAAAGAACATTATTAGTTCCTAATCAATAAATATAGATGTACTTTCTATACACCTGTGAAATTCAAGTACCTCGACTAAGATATTAAAAACTGCAAAGGGATAAACATGTATTTATTGCAATTGCTTACCAGTTATGTATGAATGTAGTTCCAGCAGAATTCTGTCGAACCGCTGAGTAATATTATTTCCAAATAGATGGTTGCCTAGAATTCATTTGCATACCGCCCACACATGCTTCCAGTGAAATGTGAGGTATTTCTTGCGCTAGTTCCTTTTCTAGCCATACAGGTGGATCATTGAAGTATCAATAATGAAATATTTCAGGAAGGAAGTAGAAATCGTTAGCCAACAATTTATAATGGTTTTAAAAGAAGAAAAAATACATTTTCGACTGTGCAAGAACTAACTGACCATGAAAGCTGATAAAGGAAGTGCGTGAAGCTATTGTGTAGGAAGGAACTGCAGATGCTGGTTTACACCGAAGACAGACACAAAATGCTGGAGTAACTCAATGGGGCATGCAGCATTTCTGGATAGAAGGAATGGGTGACGTTTCGGGTCGAGACCCTTCTTCAGCCTGAGAGTCAGGGGAGAGGGAAAGGATGCAGATGAGTGGCATGCATTGCAGCTCACGGTCGCCAGAATTAGGGGGTTTTCAGTGTTTTCTGGGTGAATTTTAGCAGGATCCCTCGAACACCTTTATACCTTTTCATTAAGGTTCCCTCTCCCCGACTCTCAGTCTGAAGAGAGGTCTCGACCCGAGACGACACCCTTTCCTTCTCTCCAGAGATGCTGCCTGTCCCGCTGAGTTACTCCAGCATTTTGTGTCTATCTACATGAAGCTATTGTTTAACTGATTATCTGGAACAATGTCTGAAGAAGGGTCTCGACCCGAAACGTCGCCTATCTCCTTCGCTCCTTAGATGCTGCTGCACCCGCTGAGTTTCTCCAGCTTTTTGTGTAACCCTCGATTCTCCAGCATCTGCAGTTCCTTCTTTAACACATCTGGAACAATTTGGTGGTTTCGATGGAATTTTTTAAAATTAATGCAGACAGGTAACAAAATGTTAACGCCCATAATTATTCCGTCTCTCTCCGCTTGTGCAGAAGCTGCTATACTTGCTCTTTATTCACAACATTTTTTTGTCAAGATTGTAATCCTTCAGGGTTTTTATGACCTTGAAACAAAGAACTGTAAGTAAGTAAGTTTATTTGCCAAGTATTCACATACAAGGAATTTGCCTTGGCGCTCCGCCCACAAGTAACAACGTGACATACACATGACATACAAACTGCAGATGCTGAAAAGACACAAAGTGCTGGAGGAAGTCGGAAGGGCATCACGGTGGCGCAGCAATGGAGTTACAGAGCCCGTACGTTCTCCCCGTGACCTGCGTGGGTTGTCTCCAGCAGCTCCCTTTTCATATTGGCACGTCCTATAGGTTTCGATGTAAATGCCCAGGCCATTCGGTTTCAATGACAGCGGTGTTACTGAAACGGACCAGTGAGGATTGGCCAGGATACCAACAAGAAATGGCCATACTTCAGAATAGTACACTTGGATCTATTACGAGCAACACTGGCAGCAAATTACTTAAAGCCGCAGCTAAAAGACAGGTCTTCGGACAATTTAGCACACCCGACATATGGTATGCACTGTCAGCCTGGATCATGTGCTCAAGATGATGACGATTTCTTGAACACCTGCCTCTGGCCAACTACAAGAGGTTATTTATATATATAAATAAGCTCCGTACTACAGAGACTTGGGGGCATTGGTTTTGTCTTTTTGCACTATTATTGCACTATTACTATTATTGAGTGTGTACATAGGTATATATATATATATATATACACATATAGTTTATTCTAACCTAGCACAACAGTTTTCACACTTAACTGGCTCAGGGATGCATCACAGTTTGGTTTGGGACCAGCTCCATCCAAGGCCACAAAAAATTTCAGAGAATTGTGGACACAGCCCAGACCACCACACAAACCAACCTTCCTTCTATTGACTTCATTTACACCTCACGCTGCCTCGGCAAGGCCACCAGCATAATCAAGAACAAATCGCACCCCACCCACTCCCTCTTATCCCCTCTCCCATCGGGCAAAAGGTATAGACGTGTGAAAACGCACACCTCCAGATTCAGGGGCAGTTTCTTCCCAGCTTTTACCAGTCAACTGAACCATCCTACCGACAACTAGAGAGAAGTCCTGAGCTACTATCTACCTAATTGGGGACCGTTGGACTGTCTTTGAACGGACTATACTGGACTTTATCTTGCACTGAACGTTATTCCCTTTATCATGCATCTGTACACTGTGGACGGCTCAACAGTAATCGAGTATTGTCTTTCCGCTGACTGGATAGCACGCAACAAAGGCTTTTCACTGCACCTCAGTACGTGCAACAATAAACTAAACTCGACTAGTATATACAAAAAGCTGGAGTAACTCAGAGGGTCAGAAGCATCTCTGGAGAGAAGGAATAGGTGACATTTCCGGTCGAGACACTTCTTCAGACCTAGGTACTGTTGTTGATGGGAGAAACTTGTGGACATGTAGAAGTGGCTTATACACATTTTGGGCAGACTACAATTTTGAAGTCATTATGTTCTGAGGAAATATTACGTAACAAATTCATCATGTTCCCTGATGATATAATCTTGTGATTATTAACCATCAGTTATTCCATCGGAAGATCAGATACTGTACTTCCTCCTAATGCCAGACAGGAAATAAACCCGCAGATATCCTGTAACATCTTGTTTTCCAGTAACAGGAAGTAGGGATGATAAAGAGTAGAATTCCGGATTACAAGGTTAACGGACAATTCTATGAATCCAAACTTTACGACTCATAATTACACCATGGTGACCCTTCGGCCCACCGAGTCTGTGATCCCCGCACACTAACACCATCCTACAGCAATTTTTACATTTATACCAAGACAATTAACCTACAAACCTGTACATATAACCATATAACAATTACAGCATGAAAACAGGCCTTCTCGGCCCTTCCAGTCCGTGCCGACCATTTATTTTCCCCTAGTCCCATCTACCTGCACTCAGGCCATACCCCTCCATTCCCTTCCCGTCCATATACCTATCCACTTTACTTTTAAATGTTAAAATCGATCCTGCCTCCACCACTTCTGCTGGAAGCTCATTCCACACAGCCACCACTCTCTGAGTAAAGAAGTTCCCCCTCATGTTACCCCTAAACCTCTGTCCCTTAATTCTCAAGTCATGCCCTCTCGTTTGAATCTTCCCTACCCTCAATGGGAAAAGCTTATCCACGTCAACTCTGTCTATCCCTTTCATCATTTTAAAGACCTCAATCAAGTCCCCCCTTAACCTTCTGCGCTCCAAAGAATAAAGACCTAACTTGTTCAACCTTTCTCTGTAACTTAGTTGCTGGAACCCAGGCAACATTCTAGTAAATCTCCTCTGTACCCTCTCTATTTTGTTGACATCCTTCCTATAATTAGGCGACCAAAATTGTACACCATACTCCAGAATTGGTCTCACCAATGCTTTGTACAATTTTAACATTACTTCCCTACTCCTATATTCAATGCTCTGATTTATAAAGGCCAGCACACCAAAAGCTTTCTTTACCACCCTATCTACATGCGATTCCACTTTCAGGGAACTATGCGCATACATCTTTGGAGTGTGGAAGGAAACCAAAGATCTCAGAGAAAATCCACGGAAGAACGTCCAATTTCCGTACAGTCAGCACCCGTAGTCAGGATTGAACCCGGGCCTCTGGCGCTGTGAGGCAGCAACTCTACCGCTGCGCCACCTGGCCGCCCGATTATTATCAGGGTGCGAAATAGTTCCTGGGTTTTTGTGCACTCAAAATTTTAAAGGGAAAAACAATGATGATTGGAGAAAATAGTAAATCCCGCATCGGTGAAAATGAAGAAAGAACTGCAGATGCTGGTTAATACACGAAAGGACACATAATGCCAGAGTAACTCACCAGGTCAGGCAGCGTCTCTAGAGAACATGGATAGGTGATGTTTCATGTGAGTTCTTGGCTGAAGAAGGGTCTAGACCCGAAATTTCATTTATCCATGTAATCTAGAGATGTTGCATGACCCGCTGAGTTACTCCAGCATTTTGCCTCCACAAGTTATTTTCCTCATTCGAGGTTTTACTGAAAGGTACTGTTAAAGAAGCTGAATTTATAACAATGAGAAGATGATCAATTAGATGTTTACAATCTGTATCGCAATCCAATTAGTCTGGCAACTCCCCTGACTCAATCTTAAACATAGAAACATAGAAAATAGGTGCAGGAGTAGGCCATTCGGCCCTTCGAGCCTGCACCGCCATTCAATATGATCATGGCTGATCATCCAACTCAGTATCCCTTACCTGCCTTCTCTCCATACGCCCTGATCCCTTTAGCCACAAGGGCCACATCTAACTCCCTCTTAAATATAGCCAATGAACTGGCCTCAACTACCTTCTGTGGCAGAGAATTCCACAGATTCACCACTCTCTGTGTGAAAAATGTTTTTCTCATCTCGGTCCTAAAAGATTTCCTCCTTATCCTTAAACTGTGTGACCCCTTGTTCTGGACTTCCCCAACAGCGGGAACAATCTTCCTGCATCTAGCCTGTCCAACCCCTTAAGAATTTTGTACGTTTCTATAAGATCCCCCCTCAATCTTCTAAATTCTAGCGAGTACAAGCCAAGTCTATCCAGTCTTTCTTCATATGAAAGTCCTGACATCCCAGGAATCAGTCTGGTGAACCTTCTCTGTACTCCCTCTATGGTAAGAATGTCTTTCCTCAGATTTGGAGAACAAAACTGTACGCAGTACTCCAGGTGTGGTCTCATCAAGACCCTGTACAACTACAGTAGAACCTCCCTGCTCCTATACTCAAATCCTTTTGCCATGAAGAAGGGTCTCGACCTGAAACATCACCCATTTCTTCTCTCCAGAGATGCTGCCTGTCCCTCTGCGCTACTCCAGCAATTTGTGTCTCCTGAAGAAAGGGATAGTTTGGGATAGCTGAAAATAGGCACAAAAAGCTGGAGTCGTCCGATAGGAATAGGTAACGATTCGGGTCGAGACCCTTTTTCAGGAGAAGGGTCGTGACTTGAAAACATCACCAATTCTTTTTCTCCAGAGATGCTGTCTGACCCGCTGAGTTACTCCAGCTTTTTGTGTCTATGTTCTGTTTAAACCAGCATCAGTAATTCCTTCCCACACAGTATGGGATAGCTCTTCCAAAGAGCTAACACATGCACAAAGGACTGAATGGCCTTCTGAGGATTGTTGCATTCCATGGTAACTTTGCTAGTGAATAGTTACATTGATGTATTGGAAGACCATGTGATTCATCACAGAAAGCTGTTTCACAACCAGATTCTGGGAAATTCAAGGCCTTATATGGATTACTACCAGTTCTCAACCATTGTCAGATTTGTTTCATACAAATTCACAAATTACAACTAGCTACAAGCAATAAAAAATCATTTTTAGAAGCACAATGAATCCTTGCCAAAACAACAGTTAGCCCGCTAAATTGTATGTAGTTATTTGACTAAACTTAGGATTTTAAGAATAAGGGGTAAGCCATTTAGAACGGAGAAGAGGAAACACTTTTTCACACAGAGTTGTGAGTCTGTTTTAATTCTCTGCCTCAGAGGGCGGTGGAGGCAGGTTCTCTGATACTTTCAAGAGAGAGCTAGATAGGGCTCTTAAAGATAGTGGAGTCAGGGGATATGGGGAGAAGGCAGGAACGGGGTACTGATTGGGGATGATCGGCCACGATCACATTGAATGGCGGTGTTGGCTCGAAGGGCCGAATGGCCTGCTGGTTTGGTCCATATCCCTCCAAACCTGTCCAGCACCTCTCTAACTATTTCCTAAAAGTTGGGCTAGTCTCAGCTTCAACTACCTCCTCTGGCAGCTCGTTCCATACACCCACCCCCCTTTGTGTGGAAAGGTTATCACTGACATTCCTATTAAATCTTTCCCCCTTCACCTTAAGGCTATGTCCTCTGGTCCTCGATTCACCTACTCTGAGCAAGAGACTGTGCATCAACCCGATCTATTCCTCTCATGATTTTATACACTGTAAGATCAAAGATTACAAAGCTCATGTTAAAATAGCAGTTAAATGAACCACTTGTCATAATTTAGTCCGGTGACTTGACAGCCAAAGTGTTCGCTATTATTACAGACTAGGGTATGAAGGAACATTAGACAAATGTGTATGTAGAGCTTTTCACAACTTCAATACTTATCACTGTCAAAGGAAGATATTACTTTTATAGGACAGCACGGTGGCACAGCGGTAGAGATGCTGTCTTACAGCGCCAGAGACTCGGGTTCAATCCACACTACGGGTGCTGTCCGTATGGAGTTTGCACGTTCTCCCAGTGACATGAGCGGGTTTTTCTCTGGGAGCTCCGGTTTCCTCCCACGCTCCAAAGACGTACAGGTTTGTAGGTTCATTGGCCTTGGTAAAATTTAATTGAGCTGGCATGGGCTTGATAGGTCGAATGGCCTCCTTGTATGTTGCAAGACAATATGGAAATAATTAAACATTATGCAGAACCTGCAGATTCTGTGTTCAATTTCCCTGACTTGAACCTACCGTAAACCTTGTTTCGAAGGTTAGAATTGTAGAAATTTAAACATGCCTTAACTGAAACAAAATTGCAATGTTGGCGATGAATACAATAATCTAAAACCATCACATTTATGTAATAACAGTTCTATTTAGATATCATACATGGTTGTATATAAAAGTAATAATCTTCTGTGCTGGAATATCACTGCTTTTCCACAAGTGTAATTGTGAAGTGTGGTGCAGCGGATAGAGTTGCTGCCTCACAGCGCCAGAGATCCGGGTTCGATCCTGACCACGGGTGCTTTTTGTACAGTGTTTGTACGTTCTCCCTGTGACCGCGAGGGTTTTCCCCGGGTGCTCCGGTTTCCTCCCACACTCCAAAGACGTACAGGTCGGTAGGTTCATTTGTCTTTGGCAAAAAAAATGTAAATTGCCCTTAGTGTGTGTAAGGTAGTGCTAATGTGCGGGGTGATCGCTGGTCGGTGCGGACCCAGTGGGCCGAAGGGCCTGTTTCCGTGCTGTATCTCGAAAAATAAACTAAACTAAGCTAAAAGTGCTTATACACACGCTCAGGAAGTACTGTCTAACTTCAGCCACACTTATGCCAAAATTAGTCGTCCAGAGCTCCAAACTGCACTAACACTCAGCTGCTTTGCCGAATAACCTTCAAGGTCCTTGGGCCTTTACTGAGGGGTGTGTTTTGAAATTTCATGACTAACAGGAAATGCGTGTATCTTGAGCTCTCCCCACCCACTGGCTCAATGTTTTAGTGATAGTAACGTGTTTTGCAAGAAAATGTATCGTTCCCAAGGAGATGTCTCAATCCTTGCGTGTCCCTTTTGAACGCGTCTTCGCACTATTTGTTTTACGTTCTGTGATTCAATTAAACAATTCTGGCCAAGCCCGAAATTAGTGGACGCACAGGCATGCAATAACAGTTTATTTTTGTCCCACTAAAGCACAATTATAGAGAGCACTGACAGTTCTTGACTAACTCTGCTTTCAAATGTGTCCCATAACATCTACCGCTTACTGCAGTGCGTTAAGAAATTCACTGCCGGTCACTTGAAGCTGTGGTTTCGAAGAACTCAAAACATAACAATTCAATGTAGCGATAAGCATGTTAATAGGAATTGTAGAAGTCTGCAGCACTTTGACACTGCTCACACTATAGGGTTTCATAGTGTTTCACTGCGGTTTCCTGGCATTTACATTCGCTTTGCCGCTATGGCAACAAAACATTGAGGGGCGTGCAGAGTACAGAACTACGTCAAAGGATCCTCCCTTACACTGAACAGTGAATGAAAACAGGGAACTGTGTAGGAAGGAGCTGCAGATGCCGGTTTAAACCGAAGATGGACACAAAATGCAGGAGTAACTCAGCGGGACAGGCAGCGTCTCTGGAGAGAAGGAATGGGAGAGGTTTCTGGTCGAGACCCTTTTTTCAGACTGAAGAAGGCAGCTCCCCTCAACAGCAGTACCTAGGTCTGAAGAAGGGTCGCGTCCCGAAACGTCTCCCATTCCTTCTCTCCAGAGATGCTGCCCGTCCCGCTGAGTAACTCCAGCATTTGGTGTTTATCTTCAAAAACAGGGAACTGACTCTTGTGTGCAGGCAAATACTTGACATGGCTCGAGAAGAGCTCTAGCATTTCAATTTAGTCAAAAATAACTTGCACATAATTCAATTTTCAGCTGTCAATGGGTAACACATCTGGCGATGGCGGCACGGTGGTGCAGCGGTAGAGTTGCTGCCTCACTACGCCAGAGACGCGGGTTCGATCCTGACTACAGATGCTGTCTTTTTTAAAAAAAATTTATTTATTAGAGGTAAATACATCAATATACACATATATACTGTTACAATCATTGTACCCCATAATTTTATGGCTTTTCAAGAAAAAGAATAGAGAGAAAGAGAGTGAAATGTGAAAAGAGTTGTGATAGTGAAAGAGCGAGCCAAAGGGGAGAAGAAACGCTTGGTCAAAGAATTAGAAAAGGGGGTTAAAAGAGAGACCCTAAAAAAAAGGAAAAATAACCAAAAAGCCAGTTATTATGTTATATATATCACGCAAAAGGAATCCACCAACTCTACAGTTTTGCATCCCCCCCCTACCAAGGCCCGAGGTACTCCTGCACCCTATCTTTGTAGTAATTCTATAAATGCAGACCACGTCTGGTAGAAACAATCTGATTTTCCTTCCAGGTGGAGTCCCATATCTTCCAGATGTAATGTTTCAAACATAGTTGAAATCCACATATTTAATGTTGGTATAGGAGCATTTTTCCAAAATTTTAAGATTAGTTTTTTTCCTATTATTAAGCCGTAATCAAATAAATTCTTTTGATACACATTTAATTCCGAACTACCTTCTGTCATTCCGAAAATAATCCATTCTGGCTTTGGTGTCATTTTAATTTTAAACAGTTTTGTGAAAATGTCAAAGATTTCAATCCAAAACCTTGTGTTGTCTGTACGGAGTTTGTACGTTCTCCCCATGACCTGAGTTGGTTTTCTCCGGGATATCCGGTTTCCCCCTGAACCAAACATTTACAGGTTTGTAGGGTAACTGGCTTTGTATAATTGTAAATTGTCCCCAGTGTGTGTAGGATATTGCTAGTGTGTAGGGATTGCTGGTTGGCGGTCAGGCATGGAAATCGCTATCAAAATATGGAGGGGACGGGGGACAGGGGGGACACAATTTTTTGGTGGCCGCGCCGCATGCGCACACTCACACACGCGTGAGGCTTTGGAGGCTCAATCCAGCGCTAAATGCAGCTCAACTCTGCCTGTCTCGCCGGGTTAACTACAGCCCTGCCTGGACTGACGGGACACTAGCGCTGCTTCTCCGCGCTGGCTATATTTCCCGTACGTCCAGGCAGGGCTGTAGGTTAACCTGGCGGGACAGGCAGAGTTGAGCTTGGTTTAGCGCTGCTTCTCTGCGCTGGCTGTGGCCCTGGGGGCACTGCTCTCATCTGACTGCTGACCTCTCTAGCCACCCGTGGGGGCACCCGGGTGGGGACTGGACAGCGCCGGAGAGCCAGGATCGATCCTGGTGGCGGATGAGGCGCAGGTTTGTGTCGAGAGTCTTTTGGCACATCTCCCTGCTCCAATCACCGCACTCTATCCTCATACCCACCCCCCCCCCTTACTCCTCCCTCCTCTAACGGTCTCGCTGAATCATCATGTCCATTGCCTGCTGACCGATGTCTCTCTCGTCCAATTGGCGCCCTCGATCAGCAGTCCCACCCCCACTGTCTCACGGAAAGCGGAGATTTCACCGGGTTTTAAAATCCGGATTACAAAAACTTGGGGGGGATGTCCCCCACCTCTCAAAACAGAGGCGGGACGTGTCCCACCTGGCCCCCCCCCGGGATTTCCGCCCCCTGTCGGCGGGCACTTGGTGGGCCGAAGGGCCTGTTTCCTCTAAACTAAACTAAACATCTGTATTCAAACCTATGGTTCGTGCTTTCAGTCTAACAATTGTCTTAAGTTTTCAAGGGTTCAAGGGGAAACATGATAGGAATCAATATTGCAAACAATGGGTTGTGAGTTACCCAGTGAAATATGAGATGCTTTCTTCCAATTTGAGTTTGGCCCCATTCTGACAATGGAGGAGGCCATTGACACAGTTTGACGTGGTTGAGTTTAGCTTATTGTCACGTGTACCGAGGTACAGTGAAAAGCTTTTGTAGCGTGCTAACCAGCCAGCGGAATGCCAATACATGATTACAATCGAGCCATTTACTGCGTAAAGAGAATAACCTGAATAACAATAGAGAATATACAATAGGTGCAGGAGTAGGCCATTCGGCCCTTCGAGCCAGCACTGCCATTCAATGTGATCATGGCTGATCATCCCCATTCAGTACCCCGTTCCTGCCTTCTCCCCATATCCCCTGACTCCGCTATCTTTAAAAGCCCTATCCAGCTCTCCCTTGAAGCATCCAGAGAACCTGCCTCCACCGTCCTCTCAGGCAGAGAATTCCACAGACTAACCACTCTCTGTGAGAAAAAGTGTCTCCTCAGCTCCGTTCTAAATGGCTTACCCCTTATTCTTAAACTGTGGCCCATGGTTCTGGACTCCCCCAACATCGGGAACATGTTTCCTGCCTCCAGCGTGTCCAAACCCTTAACAATCTTATATGTTTCGATACCTCGGTACATGTGATCTCCTTATCGAATCCACATCACACGATTAGAAATTATTCTGCCAGAGCTGAACAACTTCTCGGCATCTGCATACAATGGCGTCTTGCGCTTCTTGTGCGTGGTGGTGGAAAGATTGGTGGAAACAGGGGCCGCGACGTGAACGCTCTTTCCTCGACCGCCGGTACATGTGATAATAAAGAACCATTGACCCAACGGCCACATTTTCATTTCTGTACCTCACTCTCCCACCAAAACATGCCAACCTTCTCTGCCCAGCTCGATGGCTAGTTTTGATTCAAGTTTGGTATCTCCCGTGGCTTCTAGGAAACTGAACATGAATTTATCAATTTTCTCCAACCCAACATCTCCACAGAAGCTATTAATAGTTCAATAGTTACTTCATTGTCACATGTATGTAGATGCAGTGAAATGCTTTGTTTGCATACAAGTAAAATCATGATTTACATACAGTAAAGACACCAATGACTGTAGCATAAATAATTATAATTTCTTCCAAGGCAGTTCTTGGAGTTGCCACGTTTCCCGTCCAACCTCCTACCTTCCAGGTATAGAGTTATTAAAAATATTGTGCTTAGTGGCTCAGTGGTAGAGTTGCTGCCTTACAGCACCAGAGACCCAGGTTCGATCGTAACCACGGATGCTGTCTGTATGTAGTTTGAACGTTTAGTTTAGTTTTTCCTGTGACCGCCCGGGCTTTCTCCGGGTTCTCCCATTTCTCCCCACACTCCAAAGACGTGCAGGTTTGCAGATTAATTGGCTTGGGTAAAAATTGTAAATTGCCCCTAATGCATTGAATGGTGTTAGCGTACAGGGATCGCTGGATAGCGCCTGTTTCCGTGCCGTCTCTCTGAACTAAACTAAACTAATCTTTGCCTTCAAGGCCCATTGTCCAGGCAGCAGCACAGGGTCAATGATGCAGGGTCAGCCTGGCCTGGCTGTTGTGTTGGTCCTTTCCACCACCGCTTCATGCCACACCAGGCCACGTCCTATCTGCACACGTCCAACTACTGTGGGACGACCAGCACTCTCATGGTTTCCTCCGGGTGCTCCGAATTTCTCCCATATCCCAAACACGTGCGGGTTTGTAGGTTAATTGGCTGCTGTAAATTGCCCCTAGTGTGCAGGGAATGAATGAGAAAGTGGGATAACATAGAACAGGTGATTGATGATTGGCGTAGATCCGTTGGGCCGAAGGGCCTGTTTCCATGATGTATCTCTGAACTAGGCTAAAAGCTTCAGTCGATGAATACATCTCCAGCACTTGGATGCAATCACAAGGAAACCTCATCAACATGTCTAATTCCCAGATGTTTGAGGGGCTCGTGTGGATCAGGCCCTGGGCCATGAGACCGACTTTGGAAATGTGCCAAATCTGGCGAGTCTAAAAGAATTTCACTGTGTTTTCGCATGTGGTAATGAAGCACTGTTGAACTATGATTGAGATTCAACATGTTGCTGAATAACCTACCAACCTGCGGCACGGTGGCGCAGCGGTAGATTTGCTGCCTCACAGCGCCAGAGGCCCGGGTTCGATCCTGACTACAGGTGCTGTCTGTATGGAGTTTGTACGTTCTCCCCGTGACCTGCGTGGGTTTTCTCCGGGTGCTCCCACACTCCAAAGACGTGCAGGTTTGTAGGCTAATTGGCTTCGGTAAAATCGTAAATTGCCCCTAGCGTGTGCAGGATAGCGTTTGTGCGTGGAGGACGCTGGTCGGCGCAGACTCGGTGGGCCGAGGGGCCTGTGCCCACACTGTATCTTTAAACTAAATTAAACAAAACTAAATGTCCAAGATGGGGATCCTAAGGACCAGTTGCATCACGGTGTGCTTCAGTAATGTAGAGGGTCAAGGAGGAACGATGACAAAGAAAGAGAAGGGCGTTGCCTGGTCGGTCACCAGTACCGACCGCCCCATCATCAAAGAGATCTACAAGAAGTGCAGTCTCAAGGTATTTCATATCATCACCTCGCTGCTGCCATCGGGAAGAAGGTACATGAATTCAAGAACCATGACCACCAGGTTCATGAACAGATTCTTCCTATCAACCATCAGGCTTTTAGCTTAGTTTAGAGATAGCGTGGAAACAGGCCCTTCGGCCCACCAAATCTGCACCAACCCGCGATCCCCGTACACTAACACTAGCACTATCCTACACAAAACTCTGGACAATTTACAATTTTTACAGAAGCCAAAACCGGAGGAAACCGTAGCGCCCGGAGAAAATCCGCGCAGGTCAGGGGGAGAAGATACAAATTCCGTACAAACAGCACCCGTGGTCAGGATCGAACTGGGGTCTCTGGCGCTGTGAGGGAGCAGCTTTAACCACTGCGCCACCGTGCTGGTTCTTGAAGAACCTGCACAACTCTAACCTCAACCCAACCTCAGCATCAAATCACTGCAGGCATTGCTCTGATTTTGTTGCTTGACATACTTTGGATTTTCCACTATCATGGTCAACTTTATTTAAAATAACTGATAGTTTATAGTATTGTTATTGTTGTTGTATCCAATGCACTGGTAAAGGTGCAGCAACTAAGCCTTTGATAGGCACAAAAAGCTGGAGTAACTCAGCAGGACAGGCAGCATCTCTGGAGAGAAGGAATGGGTGACGTTTTGGGTCGAGACCCTTCTTCAGACATAAGCTTTTCATTGTTCTAGCTCATATATCTGATCCATGTGACAATTAAAGACCCTTGATCTCGTAAACATATTCCTAGTTGCCTCAGTCTGCCTCAAATGGCGGTGGAGGCAGCTTCTCTGGATGCTTTCAAGAGAGAGCTAGATAGGGCTCTTAAAAATAGCGGAGTTAGGGGATATGGGGAGAAGGCAGGAACGGGGTACTGATTGGGGATGATCAGCCATGATCACATTGAATGGCGGTGCTGGCTCGAAGGGCCAAATGGCCTACTCCTGCACCTATTGTCTATTGTCTGTTGTCTATATGGCTAAAAAAAAAATTGAAGGTACCACCTTTTATACTGAGGTTGTGCCCTCTGGTCCTAGATTCTCCCATTACTGGAAACATCCTCTCCACGTGTTTGAAGGGCCAAATGGCCTAGTCCTGCACCTATTGTCTATTGTCTTGTGTACTATTATTAAATAGAAACAACAAGACATGAAGAGCTGGGGTAACTCCGCGGGTTAGGCAGGATCCCTGGAGAACATGGATAGGTGTCGTTTCTGGTCAGGACCCTCTTTGTAGGGTGGGGGAAGAGAGCTGGAAGAGAGGAGGGGTCTGGCAAAGCATGGCAGATGACAGGTAGCCACAGGCGAGGGAGGTTGTCGATAGGCAGATGGCTGGAAAAACAAGTGAGACAAAAGGATTGAAGAGCTGTGAATTGTGAATCCAGAGAAAGGAATGTAGAGGGAGGGGGAGGGGAGAAATAAGTGTGAGCCCAGGTGGCGCAGAGGGAAGAGAGGCGTTGAAATCAATGTTCATACCGTTGCGTTGTAAGCTGCCCAAGCGGAATATGAGGTGCTGTTCCTCCAGTTTGCGTGTGGCCTCATCCTGGCAATGGAGGAGGCCCAGGACAGAAAGGTCCGTGTGGGAATGGGAGCGGGAGTTAATGGGGATTATTGTAATATTATTAATTAATGAACTTGTGCATTGAGCCATGAATGTATGAATTGATTGAACACACACATGCATGCACACTCAAACAGTGCATCAGGATCATCGGTGGACAGAAATGCTGGAGAAACTCAGTGGGTGAGACAGGATCTATGGAGCCTGAAGAAGGGTCTCGACCCGAAACGTCACCTATTCCTTCACTCCATAGATGCTGCCTCACCTGCTGAGTTTCTCCAGCATTTCTGTCTACCTTTGATTTTTCCAGCATCTGCAGTTCTTTCTGAAACATATCAGGATCATTGCACAATTTAAACTTTAGAGATACAGCGCAGAAACAAGCCCTTCGGCCCACCGATTCCATGCCGACCACCGATCACTCCATACACTGGCACTATCCTACACACAAAGGACAATTCACAATTAACCTGCACGTCTTTGGAGTGTGGGAGAGAACTGGAGCACCTGGAGAAAACCCACATGATCACAGGGAGAACGTACAGACTCTACCAACAGCACCCGTAGTCAGGATCGAACCATTCTCTGGCACTGTGAGCCACCATGCAACGTACTGGTCACAATCTCTGCATTAATTTATAAATATTAATTGCCGGACACTAAAACCACTGCGATAGAGAACGGCTAATGATATGGATTAGGATATAAACCGAGGCCTGTGTGGTGTCAAGGGTTGTGGGGAGAAGGCAGGAGAATGAGGGAAGCATAGATCAGCCATGTTTAAATGGTAGAATAGACATGATGGGTCGAATGGCCTAACTCTGCCACTAGAATTAATGAACATATTCATCAAATAATCTCACAGGGCCAATAAGGGTTTTCTTGTATCTTTTTCTAAGGACCATTCACCTTGAAGTGAAGAGAATCGGAATCCTATATCGAAAAGAACGATAACTAACTGAGTGAAGCTATTAAGCTACTTACGTCACTGTGCTGAAACTGAGCAGCCCACAGCATTATTTATTATTTTATTTAATCCTCAATATTAATCTCAAAAAGTTGCTCGGTGGAAAACATTGAGTGTGCGTGTGTGTGAAAAGATACCCTGACCTTCTCAATGGCCATTTGCTGCCGAATTCACAACATCACAAGAAACTGAAGGCAGCGGTTAGTGCAATTCAACATGATGGGAAGCGATAATTGTGTAATAGTATTCGCTGTCAGTTAAAGTCCGTTTGGAATAGAGCCAGGTCAATGTGGGTGTGGACACTATACATCCGCCAGCACTACGATTGTGTTCAATACATTGATCACTAGTGAAATATAGAAAGCAAACAAGACTAATAATTTGTCCTTGAATTTATACAGGAATAGCATCGTGTCTTTCTCCGTTACAGGGTTGTATACATGGTCATGCTTTGCACTTGAACAAAATGTTATATCTTCATTCGGATGGAATTAAATGAGTATGTTACTTCTAATGACTTTTTAAAAATTTTGACTTGGCTATAATCTTCTCGAGGAAAATTAATACTTTCAGATAGACTAGCGGTTTTGTCATATCTTATTAAATGTGATGATATATTGTTACAGCACAATGGAATAGGTTAGGCCGTGTACACAATCAAACCGCACAAGCACAACTATTTAAATTTTATCAGCGTTCCCAGTCATTCACATTTGTGCAGAGTGATTACTGGCACAAATAGCACACATTTCCATCAGGCCATGACTGACTGGCTCTGCGCCCTTACAAGAAGAGGATTACATTGCCAAGGGCTTGAGCAAGTAGGGTATTGATTTGAATATAGTTATCAACATGGTTCCAATGCCCGGGCTCTTTCAGCTGTTCAGGGGTAACTACTAACTGCTTAAGCTCCCTTACTGAATCCATTTACCACACAACGTAACCTTATAATCGTCCCACTTGGCAGGGCTATTAACCACTTCCCAGAAGGTTCTACTTAACTCTCTGGACGTTGCTAGTTTTCAAAACTGCTCTGATTGGAAAATGCGTTTATCATAGAGGATTTTAATGGAATCACACGCACTGCTTAGAAGGTCTTAGGACTTGTGTTAATGTGTTTCTGTCATTCCATTGGAGTCTATTAAATATCTTCCAGGCAATCAAGAATGGTCAGTCCACTTCCCTGGGAATCGACAAGTTAAATGGACTTTAAAACTTACAACTTTGACGTGAAGTGTTGAATTATTCACCTGACATCTCTCTGCCTGTTTCCAGCTACTTAATAAATGGCTCCAGTTCATAGAGAGCAGCCAAACTGTTTACACAGAAGCCCTGACCACGAGTTAAACATTACAGGAAATAAATGTGTGAAACCAGGCAGGTGACTGATTGCAGCCTGATTCGGAGAATTTTGACCTGCAAGGTGACAATAATTGAAACTGTTCATGCAATTGGCAGCATTAAATTCTGTTAAACAAGTTTCTTGCAGAATTCAGATTCTTGCAGCAGGATCTAAATTTTGTTAACCAAGCCTATTAAGGTTCGTGCAATAGGATGTTTTACATATTACAATAACAAACTGAAGATTGCAGCACTAAGATCCCACACTGCACTTTCACAACAGCTGGGACCGTGTACTGCCATTTATATTGCAATGAAAAGTAAGCAAGCCATGTTAACTCACTGTCTGTAACCTGACAGTGCTACCGAGCCTTAGACACTCCCATCATGGATGGAGTCACAGAGTGATACATTGTGGAAGCAGGGCCCTTCAGCCCAACTTGCCCACACCGGCCAACATGTCCCAGCTACACTAGTCCCACCAGTCCACATTTGGTCCATATCCCTCCAAACCTAAATCTAAACCCAAAAGACATTAAGGCAGCAACTTTCCACCGGAGATTAGCAAATGGCAGCCCTTAATGTAGGGGTAAGGGGCTGAGTTTGGATACATCATAGTGGTCACTAATAGAAAGCAGACCTTATTCCTTGAAACGTTGGTCGAGCGGCATATTTCAGAAATGAAGCATGCAGATTTGTTGTCATTAAAAATAGTGCATTTTATTATAAATTATTGAAATTTATTATAAATTAAAAAAAGAGTGCAAATATTTCCTGTTTCTTCAAGCTTAAGATCTCCAGCCGAGAGGGCCAGAGGGTTGTGTGAGAGTTCATGTGGCAAGTTTGGGATTATACAGGAGCATCATAGTCCTGAAGGAACTGTCTTACAGGCATTGGCAGTTCTTGGACTTTCCCGGATACCTCGACGTGTCCATTTACAGTTTTCCTACAAAGGTGTTGGAGAGTCGAGACGCTGGACGATAGAGGTCGAGAGAGTATCAGCGGAATCTTATCGCCTCCTGAGTAAATGAAATAGACCCTCTTCACATTCCCCGAGTCTGTGGTCTTTGAAGGCATATAGTGGTGAATCAGTTTTAACACGCAATCAAACTTCGGGACCGCCTGCGTGCTTTTAGGGTCCGTTTGTAGGAAAAAAGAGCAGTTCTCACACTGTATCCTCAGGTTTTTGGTGCCCGATTCCGTCTTGACGCTCAGGGTAAAGAAATGCTTGTTGTCCGAGCTGTCTCTGATGAGGAACGTCCCGACCGATTCCGAGTTCAACAGGATGTTTGCCTCGCCTCCATTCATTGTACTCCAGTAGAACCCGCTCTCTTTCAGTTTCCGAACGGTGTTGACGATGAGGTTGTACTCGCTTTTGGAAGAGAAGGTTTTCAGTCGATAGGATAATCTTTGGGTCGGCACATCCACAGGACGGCTCATCCCGTCAAATTTACTGTGTGTTACCATCGCAGACAAGTCCTGGAATTGGGAGTTCCGGGAAAATTCAAAACAGCTTGTGAAGAAGCATAAAGTGGCTTGTTGGTGTGTTTCCAGAGCCTGGAAGGGGAGAAAAAAACCCACATCTGATCAATAATCGATCTACAGAATGATGTTCCCAGCCTCGCAATAGAAAGTGTATCTATTCGCCCCCAAACACCGTTCACAACGGTGATTTTAACAATAACAGAACCCGGCTAAGTGTTTCAGTTGATCATTTCCAAGCAGCGAATGCGGCTACAAATGCATCCACTACCCCCCGGTTCAATTTTGGGCTCTCTCTCTCTCTCTCTCCTTCCTCCCCATTCTTTTATTTGCTACCAGTTTTTTCTTCTTCTCCGAAGCACATGTTCCCAATCCCCGGCATCGCAAGCCTCCACTTCTTACAACGCCTTGCTTTTTCATCCAACCTCGCAGCTTCTCCCCAACTAGGCGAACTCACTGTGTTCAACTTTTTCTACAATGGTCCCCCCAAATACACACACACACACACACACACACACCAAGCAAGTTTAGATATCCGTTCGTCTTACCGTTGGCTACAGTTTGTGTCTCTAAGGCAGGTCCACGCTCCAAACGGTGACTTTAGCTGGACTTGGAGTTTGGACGTTAGCTAGCAGCACAAGGCAAAATCGTGAGAAAGCCTGGTTCTTTCTGGACAGCCTCCGGGGCCACGGAATGTGAACTGCAGGCGTACAGCAGGCTTCCTGTCTGCTTGGCTCCTTTCAAATCAATGCCCTTTTTAAATGTATCTGGAGAAGTCGATAAAGTTTTGTGTACGTGGGTCGATCGCTTGCTTGCCAGACCTCTGTGTGAGTGAGTGTGTGTGGGTGACGGCGCTGATCGCGATCTCTCTCTGATACGTACACGCAGCTCTGCTCCAGTCAGCTCGCCTTTATATTTGCACACTCTTGCTCCGCCCTCTCCCGTTCCTGGAAATGCATTAGTTCTGGTAACGTCGTGATTCAAAAAAAAAAAAATCGGGCGAGTTGCCAGAAATGGGAAGTGTCTAAAAGTACGTGCCTTTACGGATATTGATTACAGGCTGTTCTGGGAGAGTTTGATTCAGTGTTTTCATTCTCAGAGGATGCAGGGAAATTATTGCTCCCCCACCCCCACCGCCACCCTCCCCCCTTCCCACTCGCCGTCGATTAGCCCTTGCTGAGAAGGAATGATTCAGTAAACCGTAGGCGCCGTGAGCTTCATGTCCCCACTCACTCCGTGTTTGTTCCATCACACTGCGCGTTGCTTCTAACCACGCCGCCTGTTCAGCTACTGGGAATCCTAGCGTACAATCACCCCCCCCCCCCCTTCCCTCTGCCCACCCCGTTTTAAGAGAGGCACTCCCTCCCTCCCTCCCGGCATTAAGACCCGCACCTTTCCCCCTCGACCCCGCCATTGAAATGCTGCCAAACTCTGGCAAAAGTGAAGCCAGATAACCAGGCTGGAGTAACTCAGCGGGTCAGGCAGCATCTCTGGAGAGGAGGAATAGGCGAGACCCTTCTTCAGACTGAGAGTCGGGGTGGGGGGTTAAAAAAAATTATAGGTACAAAGAACCCTAATGAAACGGTACAAAGAAGTTAGAGGGATCCCGGTTTTTAACAAAAAAAATCATCTAGTAAACACTGAAAATGTCCCCTAAGACTGCGACCCTGAAGTGCAATGCAAAGCTAGTTGGGGGTTGGAACGTGTATGCAACCAAAGATCCTATGCAACTATCTGACAAAGCGACGAGCTCTCTTCTCGATCCCTGCATTGTGTTGGACATTGGGGAGCGCCATCACTTGGACTGACACCAAACTGCACGCATTCGTGTAGTTAACGCCGCTCGCCCTTTTGCACAAATTCCCGTATACAGTGGTTTGCGTGCGTGTGGGACGTCGGCGTCACTTATCCCCCCCTATGGACACTTTTACTGAAAGGCTTCCATCAATTTAAACCCGTTACCAGAAAGTAAAGAGGAGGCAAAAAGACATTATGTTGCGCTGAAGTCAAGAACATGAGCCAATAAATAGTTTTTGTTTGAAGGAGTCCTTGAAAATTTGAGACCAGACCAAAAACTTCAGCTGGCTTCTTCCCGCATTCACTTCATCGAGGTTTGTTGTGAAAAACCCTCGTTTGCCTTCCAAGAAGGAGCTGTTACAGTCTCCATCTCTAACTGGGAACAAAAGGAGTTTCCACTCTCACGTTTCCAAATATGTACCGGGCTTCTGGGAACAGCAATTGAGCAAACCGAGTGATACTGAACACTGAACATATGATTCATCCCACTTCTCGGGACAGTGAATGGGCCAAATGGAAGTAAGTGGTGGTGGTGAAAATAGCAGAATAGTTTCCACTTGTCAAAATATGGCCATCTTTTTCAAGTCACGGTTTCAGTTTATTTTGTGAAAGGAAGTAATTTTCATTTTTTACTTTACTTAGATTAATATATTTTCTTTAATTCCCTTTAAAAAAAAAACCTAAAACCAACATGTACCAAGTCGTTTAAGAAAGAACTGCAGATGTTGGAAAAATCGAAGGTTGACAAAAATGCTGGAGAAACTCAGCGGGTGAGGCAGCGTCTATGGAGCGAAGGAATAGGTGACGTTTCGGGTCGAGACCCTTCTTCAGACCCAGTCGTAGGCTGTGGCTTGTTGATCTAGCAAATTATATCATTTCACAATGTATATACAACACAATCCCGTCGTTTAATGATGTTCACCTGTACAGTTCTAAGTTATGATTACAATATGTTCTTAAATAATATTTTCTTGCATATGACTAAGAGAATAGTGCATGATTTAAAATAAAAACAACTTGAACAAGAATTTGAATTCTTCCGTGCAATTGCAGAGACCATATTATTGTACGGGTGTGAAAGCCCTGTCCCACCGTACGAGTTCATTCAAAGAGTTTGCCCTGATTCGAACTCGGGAGATTTACGGTAATGGCCGCTCGTAGGTACTCGGGGCTCTCGTGGACATTTTTCAACATGTTGAAAAATCTTCACGAGTGTTCCTGAGCTTACCGCGTTTCCCGAGTACCTGCCGTTAGCGTTACGAGCCGCTAAGAGACGTCCCTGAGCTCCGACGTACCTGCTACGTTCATTCTCCGTGCTTACCGCGAGTTTGGTTTTTTTTTAACTTGGGAGAGCACTTGAATGAACTCGTACAGTGGGACAGGGCCATGAGGCATGGACTCTACCTCGAGCACTGTCCTAGTCTCTTGATGGTACCTACACCCGAATGCTTAGAAAAGTTCAAAATGTCAAATGTTGGAGGGACCACATCACCAACGCCCTGCTCTACGGGGAGATTCCACCTCTGGCCGAGAAGATCAGGTGGAGAAGGATGAGGCTCACTGGTCACTGCCACCACCACCCAGAACCCACCCATGGAAGATGTGACCCGGGACGGCCATTCAAGACAATGTTGATGGAAGACGCATGTGTAGAGACAAAAGAGGAGCTTGCCAGCTGCATGGAGGACAAGGATGTGTGGTGTGTCAGTCACCATGCCCGTCACAAACCAGCACCACTGCGCCGCTAATGGTTTCAACGATGATGAATGAATGAATTAATTTCAACTGTTAGGGAAAAGGGTGTTTTTAATTGCCATATGTGCTGACAACCGAACGATGACATTCGTACATGCAGCAGCATAACAGGCCTGTAAATAAAATACATGTAGATAATATGTAATAAACAAAAAAATAAAATAATTAATTACCCCAATACCAGTGCAAAGATCCTGACGTTCTTAGTGAAACCAATGACAGTTCATTTTTGAGGTTACTGTTGTGGGAGGTTCAAGGGTGCGATGATTGTTGGGAAGAAGCTATTCTTGAACCTAAGATAGAGGCAAAGCGCTGGAGCAACTCCGTGGATCAGGCGGTATCTCTGGAGAAAAAGGGTGGGTGACAATTTGGGTGAGGAGCCATTTTCGCCAGAGATGGTGCCTAACCCGATGAGTTAAAGCCCTGTCTCACTGTACGAGTTCATTCAAGAGTTTTCCCGAGTTTGCCCTGATTCGAACTCGGAGATTTACGGTAATGGCCGCTCGTCGTTACTCGGGGGTCTCGTGGACATTTTTCAACATGTTGAAAAATCTTCACGAGTCTTCCCGAGCTTACGGCGTTTCCCGAGTACCTGCCGTTAGTGTTACGAGCCGCTGAGAGACGTCCCCGAGCTCCGACGTGCCCGCTACGTTCATTCTACGTGCTTACCACGAGTTTGATTTTTTTTTTAACTCGGGAGTGCTCTTGAATGAACTAGTACAGTGGGACAGGGCTCTTGCTCCAGCACTCTGTGTCTACCTTTGGTGTAAACCAACATCTGCAGTTCTTTGTTGCCCGATTGTTTAACCTGGTGCTGACGGATTTCAGACTCCTATATCTTGTTCCTGACGGTAGGAGTGTGGTCAGGGTGGTGTGTGTCTTTTACACTTATAGAAGTACCCATGAGTTGATAAATAAAGATGAAAGTAAACACACACACACACCACTGTATATGGCACTATACATGCATAATAAACGCCAGACTGAAATACCCAAACTCTAGAGTTGGTGTAAAATGTATATATTCATCCAGCTGTGTTTCTACAAAAGATAGACACAAAAAGCTGGAGTAACTCAGCTGGTCAGGCAACATCTTGGGAGAAAAGAAATAGGTGATTTTTCGGGCCAAGACCCTTCTTTCAGATAGAAAAAGGATCTCGATCCGAAACGTCAACTATTCCTTTTCTCGAGAGATGCTGTCTGACTCGCTGAGTTACTCCAGCTTTTTGTGTCTACCTTCAGTTTAAACCAGCGTCTGCAGTTCCTTCCCAAACATGTGCTTCTACAAAGATAGCAACAAGATGTAAATTCAATAAAATTAGTTCATTTTTGAGATTAATTTGCCTTTTAATTGTCAACATGATCAAATTGGTTTAAAACCAAATGTTATTTACTGTAATTAAAAAGTTTCAGAATGACAGCTCAGTAACTTGCGACTTGTGTCAATGGTGATGTTCCACATTCTTAACCATATAATGTGCAAGATTGTGTAATTTCAGGCCAAACGTGTTAAATGTTTATTATCAAATGCTGAAACTCAACACTGTTAAATCATAAAACTATTTGTAAAATTAGTCTATTACCTCAAGGTAATAGGCCAGTTCATTGGCTATATTTAAGGGGGAGTTAGATGTGGCCCTTGTGGCTAAAGGGATCAGGGGGTATGGAGAGAAGGCAGGTAAGGGATACTGAGTTGGATGATCAGCCACAATCATATTGAATGGCGGTGCAGGCTTGAAGGGCCGAATGGCCTCCTCCTGCACCTAATTTCCATGTTTCTATGTAAGTAAAAATTCATGCAATTTTGACTCAATGTATTCCTCAATGCTGCCTCGGCAAGGCCAGCAGCATAATCAAGAATGAGTCACACCTATGGCCACTCCCTCTTCTCCCCTCTCTCATCAGGCAAAAGGTATAGAAGTGTGAAAACGCAAGGACAGTTTCTTCCCAGCTGTTATAGGGCAACTGAATCATCCTTCCACAACCAGGGAGCAGTGCTGAACTACTATCTACCCCATTGGTGAACCACGGGCTATCCTTGATCGAACTCTGCTGGCTTTACCTGGCATTAAACGCTATTCCCTCATCATGTACCTATACACTGTAAATGGCTCGATTGTAATCATGTATTGTCTTTCTGCTGACTGGATAGCACGCAACAAAAGCTTTTCACAGTACCTCAGTATACGTGACAATAAACTAAGCTGAACTGAATTATTTTTCTCAAATATTTCAAACTAAGCTAGTATTTAGAACTTCCAAGCATTTAAGTCAAAATATGATGAAAAGTACTAAATTACATCCGTAAATCTTCTCTGACTGTATCTGCATCCCCTCAGTCATATTACGGCCTTCACAGAAGAAGCTTCCTTTTATTAGTGTAGTTTATTGTGTGCTGAGGTGCAGTGAAAAGCTTTTGTTGCATGCTAACTGGTCATTGGAAAGACAATACCTGATTACAATTGAGCCATTCACAGTGTACAGATACATGATAAAGGGAATAACTTGAATAATGTTTAGTGCAAGATAAAGCCACTAAAGCCCAATGTAGTCCAAGGTAGACGAAAGTGCTGGAGAAACTCAGCGGGTGCAGCAGCATCTACGGAGCGAAGGAAATAGGCAACGTTTCGGGCCGAAACCCTTCTTCAAAAAGGTAGTCCAAGGGTCTCCAATGAGCTTGATAGTAGTTCAGGACTGCTCTCAAGTTGTTGATAGGATGGTACGGTTGCCCGATAATAGCTGGGAAGAAACTGTCCCTGATCTGCAGATGTGCGTTGCTATACCATTTGAACTGCTGTGTTTGTTACGGGTTCTATGGAACTATAAACTGATGTCAGCATTCACCAAATAAAGAAATGGTGAGGTGGAATGCTCTATCTTTGCTGTAGTCCTTGCCAGGGTAACACTGAAACATGCAGTTGCCTGTTTTTTTCCTACTTCCTGCTGGGAAATTATAGGAATAATCATCGTCAGGAAGATATTAGTTAGTTATATTGGTTATATTAGGTAATATATTCAGTTATATAACTAATATAGCCTAGTTATAGTAGTTAGTATTGGTTTTATTAATTAGTTACAATTAGTTTTATTGAGTTAGATAGAGCTCTAGGGGCTAGTGGAATCAAGGGATATGGGGAGAAGGTAGGTACGGGTTATTGATTGGGGATGATCAGCCATGATCACAATGAATGGCGGTGCTGGCTCGAAGGGCTGAATGGCCTCCTCCTGCACCTATTTTCTATGTTTCTATGTTTCTATATGCATGCAACTCCAAATTGGCCAACGTTTATCAAAATTTACCAAAGTTCTATGCTATGGGGAACCGGGGGACTTAAAAATAAAAAATAAAAATTTCAAAGAAACAGGCTAAAATATGAAGAAAATGAGAGTGAATACAAGAGTAAGGACCAGAGGACCAAGGGTATAAAAGGACCAAAGGTATAAAATTGACATCATCCGTTATCACAACGGTTTTGTAGTCTGACTTGTCCACGTGCTGATATACCCACCCAATCACAGCACTTCAGTGAAGTTTGATGCCATGGATCAACGTGGGTTCGAGTGCATGGCCTTTATTAGAAAGAAACCGAGTGCGGTGGGAACATTCAAAAGCGAAGGATCTGTGCCAATTAATTGGCATGGGAGTGTTTCTTTGGTATTAAAGGGAGAATTTATGTGACCATCTGAGCAGTTTGCATAACATTTACAGACAGACCTGAGATATAAAGAACATCAGATGCTGGTTTTGACATCAATAACCACTGAACCATCTGAAAGTCCCGACCCGAAAGGTCTTATCCATGTTATCCATATTATCCATATTGCTGCCTGACCCAACGAGTTGCTCTGACACTTAGTGCCCTTTTTTGTAAACCAGCATCCGCAGTTCTTTGTTTCTGCACAAAGTTCTGGAGTAGCTCAGGCAGCATCTCTGGAAAACAAGACAAAGCCTGGTGAGTGACAGGCGAATACGGGTGAGGAGGGTTTATGATAGGCAGATGGTTGGGCAAACGCGAGAGTTGAAGAGACAAGAAGTGTGAGATACGGATAGAAGAGATATGCATTGTGAAGCCAGAAGTAGGAATATAGGTGGAAGGGAAGAAATAGGTGTGGATCCAGGTGGGGCATTGGGAGGAGAAAAGGAGGGGAGAGGGAAGGGGTGAAAGGCGGGTGGGGAGGGTGGCTGATCTGATACACATGAGACAGGAGCAAACACCAGGGGGATTTGTGTCTAGAACCAGACAAAGCAAATTGCTTGGAAATTTAATAATTGGTGAAGATGGTTGAGTAGACTGTACTTTATGTACTAACACTTCTTATTATATTAATCACAAATAATTATTTTTTAATTTATTTCGTTATATTACATGAAAAGAATCCTCTGCTCATTGCAAAACTGTAGAGGAAACTGTAGAGAAAGATAAAGTGGGAGCTCTGTCCATTTTATTTGTACTTTAATGCAGGTGCTATCTTAGAAGATAAATTTGGATAATAAGTAGTGTGCAATTAAGCCGCTTTTGGAGCTTCATGTTATTTCAGGAAGAAAGCTGTGTTGAAAGGAATGATATGTTGAAGCAATTGGTTGTTACCATGCAATCATTTGTTTAATTATAGATAGACATAAGGAAGTTATTATCCTTGACCATAAATCAAAGTGTATACTGTAAATTATTTTGTCTTAAGTAGGGAGTGACTTCTCAGATATAATTAGTGGTTTGTAATGAAAAGTTGATTATAGAACAGAATTTGTCACTGCGCAAGCAATAAGCAGGATTACACAATGCATATACTGTGGAAAAGACTTAGTTGCATCTGCAACATTTGATTCAATGCAATGTATCTAATATATGAATATATATGCAAGTCCTTTATACCTTGGGTTAAAGTGGACAGTGGATTAAGGCAGATCAACCCAAGATGTAAGATGATTCTCAAAGCCTGGCGATGGGGTTTTAGACTTTAAGCTTTAAAGGAACTGAGTTGAAACATGCCCTTCGGTCCACCCAGTCCATGCTGACCAGTGATCACCCCATAGAATAGCACTATCCTACACACTATGGACCCTGGTTCAATCCTGACCATGGGTGCTGTCTGTGTGGAGTTTGCACGTTCTCCCTGTGACCACATGGGTTTCCTCCAGGAGCTCCAGTTTCCTCCCACATCCCCAAGACACGCGGGTTTGTAAGTCAACTGCCTTCTGTAAATTGTTCCCAGTGTGCGGGATGCAATGGTGCAATAGCATAGAACCGGTGCATCGGTGATCGATGGTCGACGTGGATGTGGTCAGCTGAAGGGCCTGTCTCCACACTGTATCTCTAAACTAATGCCTGAAGGAGAGTGGCTACACTTGGAGAAAGTGAGAGGAGTCAGGAGAGAAGTCGTTGAGGGCGAGGACAAGTTCCGCCAGGCAGAGGAGAGTGCAGCAGTGGGAAATTGAGAATAGGTCTGTGTTGGCAGGAAGAAAGAGTCTCGACCCAAAACGTCACCTATCCACGTTCTCCAGGGATGTTGCCTGACCCACTGAGTTACTCCGGCACTAGTGCACCTTTTGTGCACTAAACAAACTGATTGACCCCAGCTTATATTTATTATAAGATTTACTTTTTCTTGTCCTGTCATTTTCTCTCACTATTTCATTACATTTGTTTAACATTTGTCTCCACAAAGAAGAACCTACAGACATCAATTTTAAAGTTACTTGTCATTAGTTTACATGCTTGTCAGCTTGACTTGGGCCATTTATCTTAATGAATGCATCAGATGAATCTTTTTTTTAAGCCATATGCCTTTGAACATGCCATTTAAATTGAGACGTCTGAATCACTGCAATCATCACTCAGCAATGACGCCCTGAACACCAGGGAACAGGCTTGTGCTTCTTTTCCACATCCAGGGTGTCAATTTCCTTGTATCCAACCCAGCAGATCTGGATGAAATGTTCCAGATGTCGTCTCACCAGCCTGTACACTTCATCATAATTTCCTCTCATTTGTTTTTAAGTCTTTTGGCCCCGTATTTCAACTTTGATCATTTTTAGTCTCTACAGTTCATAAATCGAATCTCATTCTAATTCGTCCTAGGCTATTTTACTTCGAATTACAATTTTTTTGTTTAACGTCATGGATTACTCTGCTCTAGTCTGCATCAGATGTCATCTGTCAAAATGATGACCGGTACACAATATAGCCCTCGTTGTCACCTCTTCCTCTAACAATGATCCATTCTACGTTCTCCTTGAACTTTGTCCCCTTTGATCCCTCGCTTTCACACCTTACCCTTCCATAGAAACATAGAAAACATAGAAACACAGAAAAATAGTTGCAGGAGTAGGCCGTTCGGCCCTTCGAACCAGCACCGCCATTCTATCTGATCATGGCTGATCATCCAAAATCAGTCCCCCGTTCCTGTCTTTTCCCCATATCCCTTGATTCCATTAGCCCTAAGAACTACTGTAAATCTAATTCTCCCTTGAAAACATCCAGTGAATTGGCCTCCACTGCCTTCTGTGGCAGAGAATTGCACAGATTCACAACTCTCTGGGTGAAAAAATGTTTCCTCATCTCAGTCCTAAATGGCCTACCCCTTATTCTACAACTGTGACCCCTGGTTCTGGACTCTCAAGACATCCGGAACATTTTTCCTGCATCTAGCCTGTCCAGTCATTTAAGAATTGTATATGTTTCTTTCAGATCCCCTCTCATCCTTCTAAATTCCAGTGAATACAAACCCAGTTGACTCATTCTTTCATCATATGTCAGTCCCGCCATCCCGGAAATTAACCTGGCAAACCTACGCTGCACTCCCTCAATAGCAATAATATCCTTCCTCAGTCTCCTTCCACATCTCTATGTCTCCCTCTCTGAAGAAGCGTATTTTAAAAGCTGTCATAGTACCTACCTCAACTACCTCCTTTGGCAGATAGACACAAAATGCTAGGGTAATTCAGTGGGTCAGCCAGCATCTCTGGAGAAAGGGAATAGGTGACATTTCAGGTCGAGACCCTTCATCAGACATTGTTCTGGTAAAAAGTCTTGACCCGAAATATCACCTATCCTTTATCTCCAGTGATGCTGTCTGTCCCGCTGAGTTACCCCAGCTCTTTGCGTCTATCCTTGATTCAGCAAGCCCTGGTTTACGGGCACGGTGAATATCAAAGGCTAGGTTATTTCAGAGTGCATGTCTGGAAAGGAAATCACCTGATATTGCTCCATTGAAATGCTAGAGGGAAATTGGATACGTTCCATATGAAGGTGTACATTCCAATTTCCCTGAACTTCTGACATACACTATGACTAGGCAATGTATTTTCTCAAGCTGCAAATCCAGGAAAATTCTGTGAACTAAAGTTATCAGCTGTTTGTTTTTTGCCATCTCACAATATTTAGACAGAGTGAATCATAAGTACCGTATATCAACACCCTCCATGCAATGTTACCTTTGGCATGTTACGTCTCACCCAGTGGAATCAGTAATGTCCATATTTTACTTCCTAAAAGCAAGGACTGGCTTTTCTTATTTACTAAACTTCATCTGCCATTTATCAGCCCTGTTGCTTTTTTTTGGTTTAGTGGCGCGATTGCTGTTGAATAATCTATCAATGTGGGCGGCACGGTAGAGTTGCAGCCTCACAGCGCCAGAGACCCGGGTTCGATCCTGACTACGGGTGCTTAGTTAAAGGAGTTTCTACGTTCTCCACGTGACCACGTGGGTTTTCTCCAGGTGCTCCAGTTTCCTCCCACACTCTGAAGATGTACAGGTTTGTAGGTTAATTGGCTGTTGTAAATTGTCCCTAGAGTGTAAGAAAGGACTAATGTTGGTCAGCGCAGACTTGGTGGGCCGAAGGCCCTGTTTCCTCGCTGTATCTCTGAATTCAACAAAAACTAATCTTCTGCACACGCAGAGAGGTAGTGTACAGGCTGAACGCGGGTCAGCACAGATGCAGTGGGCCGAAAGGCCTGTTTCCATGCTGTGTCTCTAAAAAAAATGTAAAATCTAAAGATGAACACCATGGCAGTAAGAACAGGTCAGGGGATGGGTATCCCGGCAAATGCCTCATCTTTTAATTTCCCAAAGACTTTCCACCAGGAGGGAACAATGCCAGTAGAAGTTCATAAGTTCTTACATTCTAGGAGCAGAATTAGGCCATTTGGCCCATTGAATCTACACCACCATTCAATCACGGCTGATCTATCCTTCCCTCTCAACCCCATTCTCCTGCCTTCTCCCCATAACCAGTAATCAAGAAATGGAACACCAGCACATGCAGGATTCCCTCAATCTTGTGTACAATTCTGACTTGGAAATATATGGCAATTCCTTCTCCGTTACTGGGTCGAAATGGTAGAACTTCCCACCCTACTACTTTGTGCGAGTACCATCACCAAAAGGACTGCATGTCATGGTTAAAGAATGCATAAACCGTTATTAATAGTGCAGTAAAAGACGCGGACGTGGTAATAATTATCTCACGATATTAAAATTAATTGACCTTTTCATTTCTTGAGAGTTTCAAGGGAAGTAATAATCTTGGAACGTCCTGGGACCTCTGCTGTTGTGGAATCCAAGTGCATAGCAGGCAAATACCACTGGACTGGCATCACCACAATGCAAGTTGAGCGCTGCATAATATAAGCTTTTCATGATGCTGGGGAAATGTCAGGGCAAGCCAGGAATATGAAAACCACACTGCCCGAGTGAGCAATGCGTAAGCTGGAAAAAGTAACAGCATGCAATGATGTCAATTATTTATTTTTGCTGAGGGAAGAGAGTTTCTTTCCAGCTGTGTTATCCGTGTTGGAGCTGTGACATAAATACCAAGCTGCTAGTTGCAAAGATGAATTAGCTTAGTTTGCTTTAGAAATACAGCGCGCGAACTCGCCCTTTTGCCCAGCGAGCCCGCACCGACCAGCGATCCCCCGCACATTAACACTATCCAACACACACAAGGGCCACCTTACACTGATACCAAAGCCATTCAACCTACAAACCCGCACGCCTTTGGAGTGTGGGAGGAAACCGGAGCTCCTGGGGAAAACCCACGCAGGTCACGGGGAGAACGTACAAACTCCGTACAGACAGCACCCGTAGTCATGATCAAACCTGGGTCTCTGACGCTATGAGGCAGCAACTCTACCGTTGCGCCACCGTGCCCCCCGGATATTAAAGAACCCCAAACTTTTTTCTCAATCGTCGCTCCGTTTCCTCCCTTAATGCTCTGCTACGCATCAGTTTTTACACTGAAGATAGACGCAAAATGCTGGAGTAACTCAGCGGGTCAGGCAGCATGTCTGGAGAAAAGGAATAGGTGACGTTTCGGGTCAAGACCCTTCTTCAGACTTCTTTACACTTCTTGTGAATGAAGGAAACCTATTTTCATTGAGAGGCACCGCAGCAGATTCTGTCTTACCGCATAGAGTTAAGTTTCAACAGTAATCATCACCAGAGAGTTTGGTTGATGCCTCTTTTTTTCTGGCTTTCTACACTGTCACTTTTAATTCAAAATTGACGAAGACCATGCCAAAATTTTAGTGCTGTCTTGGTTTGGACACCACGCTACATTACATGGATAGAACGTACAATTACTTAAAATAATAACCAATGCATTTAACATAACAAGATATCCCAAGGTGCTTCACAGCAGTAATAAAAAGGAACTGCAGATGCTGGTTTTACACCAAAGATAGACACAAAGTGCTGGAGTAACTCAGCAGGTGATCTCTGGAGAACATGGAGTGGTGACGTTTCGGGTCGGGACCTTTCCTCAGTGTTGTCAAACACTGCTGTGATGATTTTTCACTGTGCCACAAACAGAAAGTTTAAAGAACATGACCAATGTTGAGATGATGTTAAAGAACCCTGAATTTATTCCTCAATCATTGCTTTGTTTCCACTCTTAGTGCTTGCTCCTGTATAATATATGTGCTGAGAGATCTAGGGTGGGGATTTAAGAATTTAGAACCCCGTCAGTTGGCAGAGGGATTAAATGTAGGGATTAGGTCAAATTAGGGTCGAATTGAAGTTATGTGGTGATCTTGGAGGATTGACTGGTTTGAACAGGGAAGCAATATAGATTGGAAAACTGGAGTGCAAATGTTAAAATTGGAGCATGTTACAGGAATAATGTTGTCGAGCTTGAAGGGGTTCAGCGAAGATTTATCAGGACGTTGCCAGAACTCAAAGGACTGAGCTGTGAGGAGAGGTTGAGCAGGCTATGACTATTCCTTGGAGCGCAGGAGGATGATAGGTGATCCTATAGAGGTGGACAAAATCATGAGATGAATAGAGCGGGTGAACGCATAGAGTCTCTTACCTGAGTAGGGGAATCGAGAACCAGCTGACATAGGTTGAAGGTGAGGGGGGAAAAGTTAAATAGGAACCTTTTAGGGGTAACACTTTTACGCAAAGGGTGATGGATGTAAGGAACAAGCTGCCAGAGGAGGTAGTTGAGGCAGGTACTATCGCAACATTTAGGAACCATTTAGACAGGTACATGAATAGGACAGGTTTGGAGGGATATGGGCCAAACGCTGGCAGGTGTGGCTCGTGGAGATGGGACATGTTGGTCGGTGTGGGCAAGTTGGGGCGCTGGGCCTGTTTCTATGCTGTATCACTCTATGACATTGAGTCTGCAAGACATTGAAAAGACTACAAAAAGCAAGACGTGTGGTTTCTAAAATGCAGAGTACAGTTTGCAACATGCAACATACAGTTTGTAAACATGTAGGGAGGTGGGAGGTCAAAGTATACTTTGCAATGAACAGGGTTTAGGAATAATGTGCAGTTTCCAAACATATATGGAGGAGGGTGGGAGCAATATGTAGTTTGCAATATGCAGGGTTTTTAAAAAAAAATTTAAATTAATTTATTAGAAGTAAGTACATTACATTTTAATGGTACCTTTTTACAGGTTCCCAGAATTATTAAAACATTCTTTGTACAACTTCCTTTTTTTTTTAGAAAGAAATGAGAAAGAAGTATCGAAGAGTGAAGAATAGTCTAGTGAGTGTAGTGTAAAGAAAGAGATCAGTGAGAAGGTGAAGCGGAAAGGAGATTCTCGCTCGCCACAAGTCGATATATATATTTTTTTGTTCTGAATCATTTTTCACTCAAACCCAGAATTTTAATTTTACGATGTTATTACACCCCATGAATCCACATGATCAATCAATGGAGACCAACTCGTTAAGAATTGGTCTTTTTTTTCTATTAGGAGGAGTCTCATTTCTTCCAAATGGGCCGTTTCCAACATATTACCCATCCACATTGTGAGTGTTGGTATAGTAGCCTTTTTCCAGAATTTGAGTATGAGTTTTTTCGCTATTATTAAACTATAATTTAAAAATGAGATTTGGGATATATTTAATATGTTTCCATCTCCTAATACTCCAAATATAATCATTTCCATGCTAGGTTCCATTTTTATCTTAAATAAACTAGTGAATATATCAAATATATCACACCAAAATCTTTGAAGGTTTGTGCAAGAAACGAAAGAATGTGTGGTTGGCATTTTGAGAAAGACATTTATCACAGATGGGAAAAATATTTGAATAAAATTTATTCAACCTAACTTTTGAATAATATAATCTGTGTAATATTTTAAATTGAATTAAATTATGTCTAGTGTTAATCGAACATTTATGAATATATATCAAATACCTCTCCCATGTTTCTTTAGACATTTTTATCATTAAATCTTTTTCCCAGTCTTCTCTAATTGCCTCTGTTGATGGCAATTCTCTATTAAGAATACTGTTATATAGATATGATATTAATTTTTGTCCGCCTTAATATTCATTGCTTCTTCCAGTGGGTCTATCGTTATATTCTGTAATCTTGGTATATATTTTTTTATAAAGTCACATATCTGTAAATGTTTAAAGTATTGGTTATTATTCAGATTAAATTTTGATTTTAATTGTTGAAATGATAATAAATTTCCCATTTCATAGATGTCACCCAACTTTTTAATTCCCAATCTTTCCCGTTGTCTATATGTTTTATCCATAAAAGATGGTTTAAATACCGGATTATTCACTATTGGTGTTAATGATGATAAGTTTTTTCATTTTAAAGTTAATTTTATTTGTTTCCAAATTCGAATTATATTGTGTATGATTGGATTCTTCTTATATAATATATTATTCAATTTTATCGGGGAGAAGAGGATCGCTCCTAAATCGTAAGGAAAACAATCCTCTTTCTCCATTCTTATCCATTCCATCTGTTGAGAAGGACAATCCAACCAATAAATGATTTTCTTAATATGCACTGCCCAATAATAATATAAAAAAATAGGCAGTGCAAGTCCCCCTACATCTTTAGGTTTACACAAATGATTTATTTTAATTCTATCTGCTTTGTAGTCCCATATAAAATTAGTAATATTAGAGTCTAGTTTTGTTTTTTGATATTTTGGTATATATATTGGTATGGATTGAAATAAATATATTATTTGTGGTAGCACTGTCATTTTTATAGCATTTATTCTGCTAATTAATGATTGTGGTAGCGTTTTCCAAAAGTTAATCAGAGCGTTCACATTATTTAACAAAGGACTAAAATTAGCATTAAATAATGATTTATATCTTCTGGTAACTTGAATACCTAAATACTTAAATTTTTCCGTTGCAATTTTAAATGGAAATTTTAATAGATGATTTTTTTTCTGGGGCTGTAATGACATAATTTCACTTTTATTCCAATGTATTCTATATCCAGAAAAGGAGCCAAATTCCTCTATTATATTTAATAAATTCGGGATACTCTTTTCTGAATTTCTAATATATAAAAGTATATCATCCGCATATAATGACATTTTGTTATTAGAGTCAGCATTGTATCCCTGAATATTCGGATGTGTTCTTATCCATTCAGCCAGTGGCTCTATCATAAGGGCAAATAGCAGGGGTGATAGAACACATCCCTGCCTATTGCCCCGTGATAATTGGCATTTTGGAGACAACATATTATTAGTTAATATTCTTGCTGTTGGATTATCATATAATAATTTTACCCATCTAATAAAATTATCTCCCATATTAAATGTTTGAGTACTTCTAGATCTTTATCTTTTTTTGGTATAAGCGTAATTGTAGATTCTGCTAAAGTTTCTGGTAATTTATTTTCGGTAAAAGCATACCTATATAATTGAAGTAATCGTGAGACCATGAACTCATTAAATCTTTTATAGAATTCATTACTAAAACCATCAGGCCCTGGTGTCTTCCCATTTTTCAGTTCTTTTATTGTTTCTCTTATGTCTTCACTTGTAATCTGAGCTCCTAATTCCTGTTGTTCTAAGATATCCAATTTTCGCAAGATAAACTTATCTAAAAAAATTATAATTTTATTGTCTTCAATGTTAGTTTTAGATGTATATAAATTTTGATAAAATTGAGCAAACCTTTTGTTAATGTCTTTAGTTACAGTTAACAATTCCCCGTTCTCTGATTTAATTTTACTAATTGTTTTTTCCTTTTCTTGCTTCTTCAATTGTCGTGCTGGAAGTTTATGTGGTTTTTCCCCAAATTCAAACTGTACTTTGGCTGAAGAAGGGTCTCGACCCGAAACGTCGCCTATCTCCTTCGCTCCTTAGATGCTGCTGCACCCGCTGAGTTTCTCCAGCCTTTTGTGTACCTTCAAACTGTACTTGTTTTGTGATCTGAAATAATCTTATTGCTCTTGCCGATAATATTCAATTAAGTTTAAATTTCAATAATGTTATCTTATTATGTTTGTCTATAGTTGGGTCTTTTGCGTTTCCTAATTCTAATAATTTAATTTCCTTTTCTAACGTCCATTGTTCTGTCCTGTTTTTTTAATTTAGAAAACTTTGATACAAAATTATAACTCAACGAATGAATGCCTTAAAAGATTCCCATAATAAGAGATGGTGAAATACCTGGTGTCTCGTTTGTTTAAAAAAAAATCATTTGTTGTTTTAAATACTCGTAACCTTGTGAGTCATTAGCTATTTGTGTGTTAAATCTCCAAAAGAATTTTATACCTGGCATTCCCTCAAGCTTTAAAGTAAAAGTCAGCGGGGAGTGATCCGAAATAATACTATTGTGGTATTTAGGATTAATCGTATATGGTATTAATTTTGTGTCCACTAAAAAATAATCAATTCTTGAATAAGTTTTGTGTACTGATGAGTAAAATGAATATTCCCTTCCTGTTGGATTAGCTATTCTCCATACATCTGTTACATTAAAAAATTGTTTTTAATATAAGTGTTTAAGAATTCACTAGACTTGGATTTAGCACTACCCTTCCTTAATTTTATTGATTTGTCTAAGTATGAATCTATAACACAGTTAAAGTCCCCCCCTAGTATTACATTTTGAAAATTATACTCATCTATTTTATCCATAATTTTCTTTAAAAATTGGGGATTATCAAAATTTGGTGCGTAAATATTTATCAGTGGAGTGGAATAAATTTCTCCCGCCACTATCGTGTATCTTCCTTCTTTATCAGATATTGTATTCTTTAATATAAACGGTATACCTTTCCGAATAATAATAGCCGTTCCTCTAGCTTTAGCAGTAAATGACGAATGATACGTTTGGCCATTCCAGTTTGCCCTTAGTCTCATCTGTGTTTGTAGTTTCGAATGCGTTTCTTGCAGAAAAGCGATATCCACCTTTAAAGATTTTAAAAGGGCCATAATGCAGGGTTTTTAGGATGAATGTGCAGATTGTAAACTAAAGGTGAGGTGGGGGTAAAGCGTAGTTGCAAATGTGCATTTTACAAACTTGGGGAGCAAAGTATAGTTTGCAATATGTAGGGTTTAGGAATAACATGCAGTTTCCAAACATTTGAGGAGGAGGAGGGGGTAAACCAGTTTGCAAAATGTAGGGTTTATGAATCATGTATGTAGGTATGTTACAAAACTTACCTTGAGCAACGCTGCAGTTCTGCCACTCCCTGTGTGCGCGACTTTGGCGCCTTTCAGAGGGGGGCGGGCTTAAAGTGCCGTTTTTCTTCAGACTGGGCAAGTCGATCCATGTCGGGCGATTTCGTTGCGGAAGGAAAATCGCTCCGACATTTCATTAATGAAGGTATTTTTAAATTACGCTAGATTATTTATTATCTAGAGTAATTTAAAAATCACCTTCAAAAGCCGTGAACGCCGATAACGGGAAGGATTTTGCGTAGGGGAGAAAAAAAGGTAAATCGTTTATTTTTATATTAAAAGTTGGTTTTTATGGAGGCTTTAATAATATTTTCATGTTGCGAAATGGGCTCCAAAAAAAATGTATGAACCGGCTGTATTTTTCATACCGACTTCACAGCAAACCGCAACGTTCCAATCCACCACATTCCACTAAAACCCACTCGCTAGTTGATGTAAATGGCCATTAATTTACAGGCATTAAACACTAAATTCCTTCCATTTGGCCCAGAAATTCATGAAAATGAGATTTTAAAAAATTGTTATATTGTGGATTATTGTGTGAATGTTATTTGGCCACTTAGGTAATTAAAAAAAAAGTTTATCTTTTCTTAAGAAATGGATAGATGTTTAGATCTACTCATTGAATTTTGTAATTAGCTACAATTAGATAACTAACTAATTATATGCTTTAATTTCAGGTAATCCAAGGAAGATTGTTTCATATTTGTTTCAGAATGCTTCAATCTATAATAACTGGAATTTTCATTGAGTTCTCTTAATTTTTAAGAAAGTTATGGGCTTTTAACGATTCTAGATCACAGCTTTTGAGTTAAGTCAATTGAAAGGCAATGGGGAACAAGATGCTAATTTCCTAGTATGAAAATGGCCATAACTTTCTTAATACTGAAGATATGAAAGTGAATTAGGTGTCAAATTAAACTTCTTTTTATGCTTTATCTGATGGGATAAATTACAGACTTGATTTTTTTAAATCTCAAAATTTTGTAACATTGCTACATAATGCAGGGTTTTAGGACGAATGTGCAGATTGCAAACTAAAGGTGAGGTGGGGGTAAAGCGTAGTTGCAAATGTGCATTTTACAAACTTGGGGAGCAAAGTATAGTTTGCAATATGTAGGGTGTAGGAATAACGTGCAGTTTCCAACCATTTGAGGAGGAGGAGGGGGTGAACCAGTTTGCAATATGTGGGGTTTATGAATCATGTACGGTTTTCAAACACGGAGAGGAGGGGGCGAACTGTTGTTTACAGTAGGCGGAGTTTAGGAATAATGAACAGTTTGCAAACACACAGGGAGGAGAGGGCAAAGTATAGTTGGTTTGCAATATTCAGGGTTTAGGGAAAATGCGCAGTTTGCAAACTAATGGAGGGATGGGGGGGAACTGTAGTTTGCAGTAAGCAGTGTTTATGAATAATGCACAGTTTGCACACACAAGATGGGGAGGAGGGGGTGAACTGCAGTGTGTAGTTTGCAGCAAAGATTTGCAGTGTGTATGACAATTTGCACACACACACACACAAGATGGGGAGGAGGGGGTGAGCTGCAGTGTGTAGTTTGCAGCAACGTCTCTGGTCTGCAGGTGTCGGGGATGTCCCGGCCCGGCCCGGCCCAGGGTTCCTGGCGCTGCGGGAGCGGCGATGGCGGCGGCGGCGGCCTCGGTCCACAGGCTGCTCGTGTCCCGGCTGCAGCCTCTCGCCGCCGGCCTGGCCAGGAGCAGGGCGGCGCTCGGCAAACGGGAGCGGAGGTGAGTGTGGAGGCCGCCGGCCCGAGAGCGGCGACAGGAGCCGGTTTACACGGGCGGGGAGAGGGGTTAGGCCGCAAGGCCGCTCGCCTGGCGCCGCCGGGCCGGTTGGCGCCTCCTCTCCTCGCCTCCCCTCACCCCCCTCTTCACCCTCTCCTCACCCCCCTCACCCTCTCCTCCTCCCCTCACCCCCTTCACCCTCCCCTCACCCCCTTCACCCCTCTCCTCACCCCCTTCACCCTCTCCTCACCCCCTTCACCCTCTCCTCACCCCCCTTCACCCTCTCCTCACCCCTTCACCCTCTCCTCACCCCCCTTCACCCTCCCCTCACCCCCTTCACCCTC